>JAYKAV010002956.1:50976-79674 GCA_035582835.1 Phoebastria nigripes
CAGAGGTAAACCTATCTGGGCTGCCGCATTGTAGCAAGATATCGCTGCCCGGGTAGAGAACCTGGTTGTAAAAGTATGTCACGTAGATGCTCACGTACCTGAGTTGGGCCACTGAAGAAGACCAAAATAACCAGCAGGTGGATCCGGTTTCAGCTGGGATAGAGTTAATTTTCTTCCTAGTAGCTGGTATAGTAGTGTGTTTTGGATTTAGTATGAGAATAATGTTGATGATAACACACTGATGTTTTAGTTGTTGCTAAGTAGTGCTTACACTAACTCAAGGACTTTTCAGCATCTCATGCTCTACCGACTGAGAAGGCTGGAGATGCACAAGAAGCTGGGAGGGGGCACAGCCAGGACAGCTGATCCAAACTGGCCAAAGGGATATTCCATACCATATGATGTCATGCTCAGTATATAAACTAGGGGAAAGCTGGCCGGGAGGCCGCTGCTTGGGGACTGGCTGGGCATCGGTCAGTGGGTGGTGAGCAATTGCATTGTGCATCACTTATTTTGTGTATCTTTTGTCATTATTATTATTATTATTAGGTTGTGGTTTCCCCCCCGCTCCCCTTCCTTTTCTGTCCTATCAAACTGTCTTTATCTCAACCCACGAATCTTCCTTCCCCCCCCCACCCTGCCCGATTCTCTCTCCCATCCCACTGCTGGGGGGCAGTGAGCGAACGGCTGTGTGGTGTTTAGCTGCCTGCCGGGTTAAACCACGACAGACGTATATTTATTTTGCATTTTGCATCTGAGGTTTTGTGGTAATTCAGTCTCTAGACCTGCAGCTGAGATTTACTAACATGATATGACTGCATTAGAGGTGCAGAGACACCCCTCCCTTCTGAATCCACCTGCCAGTATGTTTTAATAACAATCCTAACAGCTCATTGAATGCTGTGATTATTTTTTTTCCAAAGAAGTTGTTCAACAGATACATCCTTTCTTCCACTTCACCTTTTCATTGTGTGCTCCAGTTCAAGAAAGCTTCCCACCTTCTGTATTTAGGCAAGTTCTGAAAAGCATACTTCAATTTTGACAGGCTCAAGCATTTTTCTCAACTTGGTGCGAATATTCCCAGGAATTGACTAATTATTTAATATTTACATTAGGAATGCATGACAGCATGCATACTATCATGACATTTAAAAGAATCAAGTATTTACAAACACAGTAGTCATTTTTGTCCAGCCCTGGAAGAAACCGGAGTTCAACTGGTGTTAGGGGGAATACTTTCTCTTAAAAATATGAGGTTATCATGGTCTCAACCCATGTAGAGTACTAAAAATCCATTGGATAGCAATGACTTTCAATCACAAAAAAACAGGTTGCCTTCAGACTAGTGACCTAGATAAGATGGGATCTGTATTCTATTATCACTGCCTAAACTATCTAGTCATGCATGGCACTTTATCACCTTTCATATCCTGGCGTGTTATAATATGCTGCTAGATCATATAGCACAGGATACTGCAGCCTAACATGTTATTCCTGTATTTATTATGCTTTATATTCACTATGCCTTTATGAAAGAGATGTCTAGCCTACTGGTCTTGTTGCAAACTGTAAGAAAAATAAAAATAAAATAAAAGGGACTTTTCCTGAGACAGTACAATTAAACCCCCAAGAGAATGAAATTTCTCTCCTCGGCACATGGAGCTCCATATAGCCAGTCAGGACTGACTCCCATCTACCTCGTCATGCACATTCTCCTAATGTGTATTAAATGTACATTGATTCACTCAGCTGTTAATTCAGGAGCCTGAGTGATTTGTCCAGGGAGGGAACAGAATATCTCTACCTGGAAAGACCRGTGTTGTCCACAACCTGCTAGGTTAACCTATTCATAGAAAGCCCACATTATTTCTGGCACAATTGTGTTCAATACAGATACTTTTCATGGAAAATCTGTTTCCAGTATTGTGCACATGCCACTATTCCCTCTCTTGTCATAGTTGAATGCTGACATAAATCTTTTTCTAATAAAATGAACTATTCAAATTATTTCTTTACTGAATGATGTCTGAAACAGATGTATTTTAATCTGCAGGGCATAGAAAATGAAATTTACATGTCAGTGAGGTCTTTCTGGTTAATAAATGTTTTAAAAGAGAGAAAGCAGGAAGCTAAATATATGTAAAACTGCACTGCTTTGCATAGGGTGTTTTTAGCAGAAAATGCAATGTTCTAATACTAAATTGTATCTTATTTATGAGACAAAAAGTACACATATTTTGTGATAACAAATATCATCCCTGTAGGGGTATCATATAAAACACTGGAAAGAATTCTGATTTCACCAGCAATACTTTCCTTGTGCTACTCCCAGTAATATTTCTTTTTTTTCTATGTGGGAACAACATCTGCACAAAGCATTTTRTTTATTATCTCTGTGTGTGTGTAATTTTGAACTCATTATGCTTTCCTATTATTTTAGCTGTTTACATAGCACCAATTTTAGTACATTACTGCAGCTTTCTCTTACTCTGAGAGAGCCAGATCCAAAGCCCACTGAAATCATGGAGGGACCCCATTAGCTGAAGCTGACTTGCCGTTGGGGATGGAGGTTAAGACAATGAAGAGTCGGCTTCAGTGTCCCCTGGAGATTCAGATGGGTTTCCAAATAATCACAAACACTTCTAAAAATAGCTGCATATGTTGTTGAAATTTTAAGTTCCTTATCACAATAGTGTTACTCATTTTGCAGCATTATTTGGTAGGCAGGCAAAGAGCATACCTATTAAAAATGAAGCTTTAAACCCAATTTACTTTACTGTCTGAACTGTTGCCAAATTTGATAAAGGTGCAAAGGCAGAGTTAGCCTAAATTGCTTGTATGGAAAGCCCACAGACAGCCCTGCAAAAGGAAGGCTGACTGGCTGGGCTCTGCCACATGCCAATATCCTCAACCAGGTCCTTCTCCCAGCCCCTTCCTCCCTCTCTCCTCTCCCTCCCTGCTCCCTGCCACTCTCCTACCAATAAATAACAACAACAACAACAACAACAAMAAATAATAATGATATAATTAAACAATAATGATATAATTAAATAATAATATAAAATAATGTCCCCGTGCTCAATACCCAAGGGATTCATCCCCGGGAAATAAAGTGGTAGCTGAGGTGACATGAAGTAGGACAATGCTGTGAGAGAGTCTCTTTTCATCAGAGTCAATGGTCGGACAGTGAAGGAATTCTCTCCCGAATACACCTCTTCTCCTGTAAAAAATGGGACTTAAACACCACAGTAAAAATCATTCCCCAAGTGTCTCAATGAAAAGCTCAGTTGTTATCTCATCCTGATTAAAAAGTGCTTGAGTCTGTATAAGTTTTCAGCCAGAGAAAGTCAGCAATGATGTCCAGGTTCATTTTTTAACAATTAGCAACTCTGAGCCTCAGACTGACAGATTGCTGTGGTTTGGCAGTATCACCAATAGACAGGGAGTTGTGAAATTGTAAGACATTATTGTATTGTTGGTAGCCTGAGTAAATCTAAATCTTTTCAAGCTTTGCTTCAGTGGGTTAATTCAAGGACCTGAATTACAAGTGCAATTTGAATTACATTGCAAAGACTGAACTTACTTCACTTTAGCAAAGTCCTTTTTCTTAAGACTTATGAATTCCAGTTATTTTGAAATCCTGAAATGTTGAAATCTTTTGATACCTTTCTTATTATTTCCAAGGAAAGATGGGTAAAGGTTTTCACTGACTTTGCCTGCCAGCACCTCTTTATTTAGGTAAGTGTGTTTCTTTGACTCTACCTTTATTCTGTGGTATCTCAGCTGCTGCTACACACTGTGTACATCCACAGGGGCTTTTTATTCTCCCAGCCCTAACCCTGAGATATTAAAATAGCAGAAGGAAAAAACCTTGACAGAATCAGAAAATAATAAAAAGAATATGAACCAAATAAATGTTCTGTGTATATTTAGGGCAATTGAAGACACCTGCAAAAACCAAGGATGATTTCAGTTTGTCTCTACATATTTTGTCTGGGAATTTTAAAACACTCAACTGACTCTAATTAAGTCTCAAAGCTTGATGCTGAGCTATATGAGGCAGGGCAGAGGACATCACCCATTTTGTAGGGGAATAAAGTGAGATGTGATTACATGAATGCTGGGTACAAAAGATTATTAAATATTGGATTTGTGAATAAAGATACATATTCCGGTTACAGTTTAACCATTAGAATTGATTTTTTACCAAATAACAACAGCAGTGACAATAGAGAAGTGTCTTGTAAAGTAATTTGTTTCATCAGTAGCTTGTTGTTAAAAGAAACCTGTAACTGACAATCACCCATACAAAATTCTACTTAGAGTAAAAGGGCTATTATTAAGTACTGGTTTGAAACTATAGTTTTTCAGGTTATTGAGGTATTTATTACACATTCTGCACAATAGGAATACTGAGTAATTGTTGCAGAAGGCAAAAAATACAGGTGAATATTAGCAGTTCAAAAGCTCAAATTTTTTAAGAGAAACAGCTAAATGGGGCTGTGGCCCTGCAGTTGTTTGCAGTAATCAAGGACTTTTCAATAGACAAGTCCTTATTCAGTTTCTCACAACTGTATGGAACTGAATAATCAGACTGGAAATTGGGTACATACTGTTCAGGTTTCAGCTTGGTTTCTCCAAGAAAGAGAAAGAAACTGAAGAGAGCTTCAGTTTTCTCCAATGTAGCACCAGGATTTTTTAAATCTCATCAGAGAAATTCTATCCGTGGAAAGTAACACTATCCTGCGATGCATATTTCTGCATCTTTGTATTTCTCATGTTAATAAAACAGAAAGAACTGGAGACGGACAAGATCTATTGCTAGAAATGTTTAGTCTTCCACGTCTACCAATTGCAGTTTTCTCTTCCCAAAGTGTATATGTGTTTTCCTTAATCCAGCCTTAAGAGACTGGAGTGATGGAGCTTCTTACACTTCCCTTCAGAGAGCAGTGCGAAGTGTAATAGACACCACTGTTCAATATTTTTCATGACATTCTGGTTATGTTTAGCTCTTTATGTGAATTCTAGAAATCTGATATACAATCTCTTATTTGTGAGAACCCCTCATTATGCTGGAAAAATATATGCTATTAATATTTCCAGCCAGTTATGTTAGCCTCCCTTAATTATTCTTATTGACATATATTTCCAATGATTTTAGAACAATTTAATGCTAGGAAAATGCGTCTGGAAAACAAAATGTTGGTCAAAATATCTAAGGAGAGTATTTTTACCTTATTCTGTCTGGAGATGAATTTAAGATTTGGCTCAAGTTGAATTATGGGTGCAAATACCTTATGCGAATTTGCAGGTTGTGTGCCCCTGTGGTATTGGGTCTGTTTTTCTGTGCTGTTCTCTTCAGGTTCTCAGATTTCTCTTACAGTAAATTCCTAGGCATTTTGGGATATAATAAAACAGGGGTAGTAATAGAGGAAAGCAAGATTCAAATTAACTAACGTTTGGTTTATGTTGTTCAGAATCCATAATGTTTCAATATCAATAACTCTATATGCACTGTGTTCCTTATTTATTTGCAAATTCACTTACCCCTCTGCTCCCTTGTTGTTATACGATGTGCCTTAAATCTCTAAGGGTAGTGCACTGCAGCCACTGATGTACTGCAAGAAATACCTTATGCAGACTGTGAAGAATGTATTGGAATAGTCTCCTAATTACATTTAAACACATATTATTAGATCTCCCTCTGATTACATGTAAACTGTCTGCTGTAACCACTTGAATCTGTGAAGCCAGAAGGGGAAGGCTGCACATTCACCGATTCCAGTGGGATTTAGATTTCCAAAATCTTAATGTGTCCCAGATGTGAAAGGAGGGAGGCTGTGACCAGGACTGGTGAGCGGTGTTGCTGACAGCCACATTACATCATAACTATGCGGAACCAGGGAATGTTCATCACACAGGACACCCTCACTGGGGGAAGGGAGAAGGAAATGGAAGGTCATTCTGGGATTCACGGTTCAGAATGCTACACAAATGCTTAATGTCCATAAAATACATCCTGGAGACAGCAGCAAGCTATTTTTTGATGCTTCCCTCAACACAAGCAAGGCTTTTTCAGAGGTTGTTTCTGAATCTGTTTTTCTCATTAAGTTTTTAAATCTATGGCTTCTTACTTTGATCTCATTGGTTGACATTAATCCTTATTTTAACCGTGTCTCTGTTTTTTTCTTTTTTTTTCCCCTCAAATCAAGACACCCATCACTACTGCATCTGAGTAAACGAGCAACCATTTCCCAGGAGAAGGCACAGATAGGTCTGCTTTCCCCCAGGCAGGGAGGGAGGAAACATTGAAAACAGAACTATTTAAACACTGCTGCCAACACCTGGACGCAACCCTTTGCTCATGTATTTACTGCATTGCATCCTGGATTTTTGAAACTTGATTTACACATAAGACTATGAGAGAACAAGCTCTCTGAACTGCCGAAACCACCCTTTCTTTGGTTGGCTCCACTCAGCACAGCAGTAGGTGGATGGGTTTGGAAGAGAGAGAGAAAGGGACTTTCTCCCAGTCAGGTGGGCTTTGACTGTTGAGTTTTGTATGTGAATGTCACTAACATTTCACGGCAGGTCATATCTGAGGCACGTTGTGGTGTAGCCCAGGCAAAAGAGAAGTATGGCTGAGAATGGTGACATCTCATAAGTGCAGAACAGAAACATTTATATGGACCCTTTTTATTTGCGAAACCAGAAGCAGAATGAATTTAGTATGACCACATATCTACACATCACCTTATAAATTTGCAGGAAGATACTCTTCCTAAATGGAGTGGTTGTAAGTTTTACTGGTTCACTACTAGCCTTTCCTTTGCCAGCATTGCCTCCATGCCAGCAAGACCTTTACCTGGCAGAATTTAATTCAGGGCCAGAATCTGGAAAAATAGGAGGCCAAATGGAATATCATCAGCTCTATATTTGCAAATTTGCTCAGTTTTGCTCAAATTACTTTCCTGCTTCCTAGCTTGTCTTCCTCTTAGCACAGAAGAAAAAGGATTAAGGCTGTGAGGACTGTACTTCAGAGGCAGTCCCAGCAAAGCCCCTACAAGAGGAAAAGCAAATGATCATAACACATCAGGATCCTCTCCAGCATAAGAAAGGATAAACTAATTTTTTTAGCCCTCGTCAGGTTCCACAGTCAAATAAACAGCACCTGACAGTCTCTGGAATCAAAGATAGAAGGTCACTAAGACCTGGAGTTATTAGTAAGGACACTGAATATTGTCCCATTGCCCTAAGGAGATTTTCAGTCACTGAAACTGATGCCCTTCAGATGCCATGTCAAGGTCTGAAGCCTGACTGATTGGTGTCTAAAAATTAAGAGCAGATGCTGCTAGATACTATTTGCTATCTATCATCTCTTCAATAATCTTGCCCAGAAATGGGAGGTTTAGCAATCAGACAATAGTTGGCAAGAAAATTAATGTCAGGAGAGGATTTATTGAGTAAGGACCCAATAAACACATGCTTGAATGCTTCTGGCAGTCTGCCTTTTCTTAAGGAAAAATTACCAATAGTAGGTATTTTACCCTAATTTTCACCATGGGAAACATACTTCTCATCTGTGGAGTGCTTAAGAATTTTTCCTTAGAGTATCTAGGACCTCTAATTGAAACAGGGCAAAAGTGAGTTAATTGAATTATCTTGTAATTTCATTCCTTTTTGGTAGTTTTATAGTGACAAATCCACACCCAGCATTCAAATATAATGACAGCTTTATGCAGCATGAAATAGTACAAGCTAAAACAGTTGGAAGCAATCTTGGCTAATCAGATAGACTAACATAATAGTTTACTGAGTTTTTAAGATTGCTTGATATATGCAATGGTAAGTCCTGTCAGGACTGGATTTTCATTGGAAGAATGCACTAGGCCAAATGCTGTGGTCCATGCCCTACGAACATGCTGTTCATTGTAAGGCCACTGTAATAAGCAATAGGAGAAAATGAATGTTAGATGTGCATAATGATAAAGGGGTCACATCCTTAATCTGATGCATCATTTGCTGATTCAGAATTTTTTACAGCTTTTGGCTCAGTGGAGGACAAAAAGAGCTTGTGAAGAAGGTACAGATAAAGTTTGGAAGGCTGGACTTTGCATTCATTAGACTTGATGAAAAAGATTTCTTTTTTTTATCAAAACTGTACAGCCAGATGAAGTATTTTCTCTTTGGTGTTTTAAGTACATTTTATTTGAACTTAATAACCCTAGTTAGAGACCTACCTACCAAGTATAGCCCTTGATCATTATTCGGGAGAAGAAAAGGCAAAGTTTTTAAGTCTACTTCCAAGCATCTCAAGTCCTACAAACTTATTGAGACATACTTTTAAAGTCTACAGTCTTAATTCATCCTGCTTTATAAATGAGAACCAACCATAACATTTGGATACAGAGCAAAACAAGAACTCTAAATCTACATATCTTTGAGCTCATGTTTTTTACCCACATAAACACAATCACAGCCTCAGCCCTCCTGAGTTTTAAAGGGGTGAGAAGGGTGGGGGCAGCAGCTAAAAATTAGCTTAAAGAAAGAGCACCTGTAAGTTAATTATTAGAAAGACTTTATCTCTGTGTCAAATTCTGTACTTTCTTTGTTTCAGCAGTAGCAGTTCTTTCTATTTCCTTTCTTCCGTTACTCTACATTAGGCATCCGAGCTTTGTTCTCTCTCATGTAAGTGAAACTGTATTTCTGGGATTGCCAATAAAGCATGTCTTCTCCAGGCAAAGAATTTTTTGTCAGAATATCTATATTGGAGTTCAAAGACAAAAGCACCGTTACTCTAATTTCCATTCTGAATTCTGAAATGCTGTTACCTTTTCTCAGTTCTCAGTTTCAAAAGGATATGTGCATCTTGACTTATTACTTAAGAAGTCCAATTATTAGTCCTCAAAATAGTCTTTGCAGTGACCCACCTACTGTTCACCAAGAAGTAATGGCTCTTCTTGATGTTGGGTGGCCTTGCCTTTCCTTAATGTAAACCAAGCATAGCAAAGATGGATTCAGCCTGCACTGTCTTGGGTTTGATGGAGGCCAACAGGAACAGACTTGCCTGTATAGTTACAAGAAACAGTCCAAAAGAATAGACATTAAACAACGGAGCTGGAATCAAGCCGACATATCACAAAATAAAAAGGTGGAAGATTCATCAGTACAGGAGTAAAACAGCCTCTTGGAGCAAAAAGAAAAGATGTAATTTGCTCAAATAGTAATCTGCTCATAGTTTCTCCTAAAGTGCCTCTTCAGCAGCTCAAGGCTGCAATCCCTGCTTTACAAAAATGCATTTGAAACAATGATATTAAATATATTTTTTGCATAATACAAGATTTTTTTTTAAGCCTCCTGGGTAAAGAACAATGGTTCTTCAACAGCTAGGGAGGGCTTGATTCTCTCCCATTTTCACTTGTTACACAACAGTGTAACTTTGTAGATTTCATGGTTGTTCTTTTTTATTCATGCCCGTGTAAGGGCTTCATCCAAAGACTACTGTATCATTAGAAAAATTTTGATTAACTTCCACAGGCTTTAGATAAGGCATAAATGCAAGACAAACTCTCTGAATCATTGTGCTTCATTATTTCTATTACAATTACAGCCTTGATCATGCTGCTTCTGACATAGGGCATAAAAAGAAGAACACATCCTCCAAACATTTATTCATATGAAAGCAATTTGCAGTAAGAGTATTTCAAAAATAATATCAGACCACAAATATTCCAGATCCATGTATTCATTCATCCATTAAATTAATTTCATTAAATTCATATGGGTATGGATGAGGATTTTCCTTGGCTTTGTTCTATGCCTACTGAAACACTGGAGAGTCTTGGCCGACATTTCAAGCAAAACACCGAAGATAGGATCATCTTACTTGATGTTATATTCTGCCAAATTGCATTTGGATTTCAGAGTAGATACTTACTTTTTACAAGACACACAGGGAATTAGAAGTATTTTCTGCTTATAGAAAGTGACTACAGGTGAAGATACGCAAGTTTTCAATTTATCTCATGCAATGTATATTGCAGTACATCATAAATTATGCTCTTCTTGGATGAAAGGGCCTCTTTTAATCTTAGAAACTAATGCACAAGACTCACAAAACCTTTCAGTTATACCTATTAGAGGAGCTGAGTCTACAAATCAATAATAAAAAGTGGATTTCTAGCGATAGTCAAAGGTAATGGTGAAGAAGGAATTTTGTAGAATCTCCTAAGTATGCAGATTCCGTAAGTTAAATGTCAAACAGCATAAATCCTCCCTGGGCTGGGGAACAGGAAAAAAAAGGCTGTGTTTTTATTTTTCCTGTTGATTGTTTTGCTATGTATGTATAAATGAATATGCTATCGTTTTCTAAGTATGCCATTGTAACACACGTTGTAATATTTAATTTTATACTGTAAGTGAATAAGAAAGTTTTGTTTTTGTATTTAAGCATGTATTGTAAGAAGAAATTAATTAAAAGGTAAAAACATGGCTACTTTTACTAACATATATAAGCAGTTTGAGATGTATCTGTTGGAAGCTTGTGAACCAAGCAGAGCTCAGCTGAGGACTGTGCGCCTGCCTCTGAAGGCTCTTCCCTCAACCCAGTCTATGGTGCGCCTGCTCTTTGATGACAACCTATACTGGGGCTTCGTTGCGTTGCCTTCTAAGAGAATATATTTTTGTTTCATAGCATACTTATTGGTACAGAACAAGCCAGTGAAAACATGGTACAATTCTTTATTCAGCAACAGAAGGGTACGTTGTTATGAGTTTGGCCAGTTCTGGCAACTAATATTTAGTCCCAAAGAACTGCCCTCGGGGTTCCTGGGTTGGTGACATTTGTGGACTGCTAGGTAGAAATCAGAAGTGAACTTTTATGAAAAAGCTAGCTGCAGCATTTGACAGTAGGTGAGCTTGTATATAGATTCTCTGAAGTTGCCAAATAGGAGCACAAGTTTCTTCTGCAACGATAAATGCAGAGTGGCCTCTGTTATGGCACGTTTCTGTTGCTGTGCAAATGTCTTGCAAGTTTTGAAGCCTTACACTTCAGTTTTGTTAGCCTGTTGGAAGAAATCTCATTTAACAGGCATTTTTACATCTACATTAATTCTTTTAAAACACTGAAGTGAGTGTTCTACAGCTATGTAAAGAAACGCATTATCAAAGCATTAAGATATGATTAAACTGACATTTTCTTAAGAAAACGAAAGGAGCAGGAAAAAGCCATTCTAAAAGGACTGAGTGCTACATACTCCAGATATTATCTTCAGTGCTTACTCAGGGATCTTTAAAGAAGCTTATTACCAAGTACCCTAAGAAGACAAGTGTGGATGTGTACAGATCAGAGGAATGCAAGTTAATGCACCTGCCAGATTTTACTATCGTACAAAGCATGTCAATCAGCACTCAGACCTTGCATTTAAAAATGTGTTCCCTCAGATTTTTTTCAGTGCTGTATCTCACATAGCTAGAATTTCCTAGTCAGTATCCATCCAGTGTTCCAAATGTCATAAATTATGCTACTGAATATATATCACTGAAATTAATGTGAATAGTCTTTCGTTAGCCTCAGTAATGGCTTATACAAATACTAGTAGATATGATTGCTGTGGGTACATATATTTAAGTCTTCCTGCTCTTCTCAATAGGACAGAAAAATAGTATTTGTAAAGTAAAAAAATAAATCTGTTCTAAATATGTTTTCTTTAAGAAAGATAAATTAAAACGCATAGTGAGTTGAACAGATTGGGCAGTTTATAACACATGAAAGTAAAGTTGTTTGAAGCACAGCTACTTGATAGCTACCTACAGTTCATATCCCACAGGGCCATTTCTAAAGTGATGCATCAGTTTCAGCTTGGTCTTCATTAGGAAAAATACGATCAGAAACCCCGCCTGAGAGCTGAGAGGTCACCAGCTGGAAATGCCTGTAGCAGAGGAGGGCCTGGTGTACCAGATCATCCCAGGATGGCTGCAGGCTGCTGGGATGCTGCAGCCATGAAGACGACAATTAAAGAAGAGAACTTATGAGAGATAAAAGGTATTAGGGCCATCACACACTATGCTAATAAGGTCTCCTTTGTTGCCCTGTACAAAAGTCTGGCATTGGTATCTAAAAAAATTTAATCTGAACTGGAAGAAGTGTAAAAAGGGCTACCGGTAGGGTGTGGGGAAAAGAATCTCTTTCAGAAGAGAAAAAGCTTCATTTGCTTTGTCTTACAGTATTTAGGAAAGATATGACTACTGCTTATAAATGGGGTCAAAAAGAGGAGCCATACAATCTAAAGGCCACTGACTGCACAAGAACAAGCAGGTCTATAAAAGTAGATGGGCGAAAAAGCTGGTGGCAGCAGGTGGCTGGGCTTGGTCGCCCAGCAGGGCCCTCAGGCTCAGGTTCCCCACCGAAACCAGGAACCTTGGGAGGTTCTGTGGTCACCTTCATGTGCTCATGCTCCCTCACTTGTAGCTCTCACTGACACAGGGCGAAGGGTGTTCAAACCGTGAAGAAGGGCTCAGCACCTTGCAAACCTGTCTCTATTCACAGTTTTAATTGATTTCAGGATTTAGCCCAAGTAATATTTTATTGAGTGAGAACTCAGTATTTACTGAGTTAGGACGTCAGGTTCTGGTGTTAGATGGAAGTMATTTTATAAAGAAACTAGAATAAACATAAAGTGACTGAAGATGTTCAAGTGACACTGTTGTACTGAAAATATAGTCATATAAATAAATGGGCTTTATCAGTTTGCTGGTACCTCCAGCAGTGTTGACATTTGCATTCTGCTCTCCTACCTCTGTCAAACTTTAGTTCTATTAAAATAATGAATTCTCATACTGATATTCTCCTCTTAGCATGAGGCATTTAGAACAAGTCAACACATTTTCAGGGATGAATTTTGGAAGTCTATTAAGATGCACAGATTTAAAAAGCAGAAATCTGTACAGATGTCATGTGTTAGAGATTTCTCTTTTTATCAGTTCTCATAAAACATGTCCATATATGCTGTGTTTTCCAATAGGAAAATGAAGCACAAATCCTATTGGGATCACCAGCCGGGTCTGATGTCCAAAGGCAGATATTTTATTTAAATGATCTTATACTGCTCGGTAGGAAATACCATTTTCTTTGTGTTTACCAACATATTAGCATTCATTAAAATGTTTTTGTGCTGCCCGTAAGATATGTATTTTAAAAGGCATATTTCTGAAAAGCTTTAAAGAAGTAGAATTTTTTAAGACTGATCATTTGACAGGTGTTACTTCACATTGAAGCTCCCATTGCAGAGGACTAGAAGCCAGGTGTTCAGAACCAGAGAACAACTGGACAATAATGTAATTCAAAATAGTTGTTGCTTTATAACTTTGTGGCTACTTTTGAGGTCAGTGTAATGGTATCTTACCTGGGATATGACATACTGCGGTACAATCTAAGCCAGTGGTTTCCTCAGTCAACCCCATGCTCTGCTTGTGCATATCGGCATCTCAACACCATCATTTCCTTTTGATGAGTTCTGCATACATGACTTCAAATGCAAACAGCTACTGGCTAGTTTTGGCATCATCAGTTTTTGTAAAAGATTCAGTAAGTCCTTTGATAAACTCTAAATATGTCATGCTCTGAAGACTCTTCATCCTCCCAAAATTTTCTACGGGGCAGAGACACACTTTGTGAAGACAGAGGAATGATTTTAAATGCTCAAAAAAGGGAGCATCCCAGTTCCATCTTGAGACATTCTGGCCTATTCAAAATTCATTATCTTCACTTTACCTGGCTTTTAATATAACCATCTCTTCACTAAGTTTTCACCAGCTGGGAAGTCAGGAGTGCAGGAGAATGATAATACTGTAATAGGTGTGGTAAAGGAAAGCAGGGAGTGAATAGGAAGAGAGGGGTGAGGCTCATATTGAATGTGGGGAAAAAAAACCCTAGATAGTAGGTTATTCGCCTTCAGTCCCTCAGAAAACATTACTGAGTATTGATTATTTGTATTGTGCTGCTGCCTGCAGGCACTAATCACTGCTTTCAAGGCAGAGAGGACAGAGTTTACATGCTACAGGGGAACAGAGGGGAGAGAAATTTCGGAGTGATATGCAATATCTTTTCAGGCCTACCTCAAAGCCGTTCGTTGAGGCAAGGGGGGAATGATGACAGGTGGGGAGCAGGGGGTGGGGTTCTTTTCTGTTCCAAATGTGATACCCTGATAGAAGTTTTCATGTGCAGCCCAAAAAGCCAAAAGATTTCTGACAGAGGCAGGAGGCTGCCTGTGTAGCACTGGTGAAATAATTTTTTAAAAAGAGCTGGAAAGGTCACTTGGTGTTCCTCCTCTTCAGGTGCATGAAAGGATTGTTAGAGCAGATATTTCTCTCAGTCTGTAATTGTGGTCCTTTAATCCTCTGGCATAAATGGTACAACTTTTTAGCAAAATTACTACCACCAGCATTGTCTCAATATGGAGAATTTCCACAAGGATTAATTGTTTTCATGATGTAATACAAAAAAATATTTATTACTATCTCCTCTGACTTTGCCTGAAATTAGGRGTCTTGCAGAATGTTTCAATGAAGAGAAAATAATTATAGAATTTGGGTATTTTTTTGTTACAATCCTGACTGATTGTAAAGAATATTAACTTCCATATACCTGCCTCATGTGGGAGGTCAGGTGACAATACCAACATGACTTTTTCTAACATTACAGCCTGGAAATGCATGAATTACCCACCAAATTAAAATAACTTTTTAGATTTAGAAGGATGCTGAAAAGATTTCAATACTTCCTTTACTTTGAAAATGAATATTTAATTTCAATCAATAAATATCAGTCTATAGTATTTCCATTATAACATGCAGTGCTTTGAATACAATCAATCTGATTGGTATATACATTTGAAGAGACCTGTGCTCTCAGGTATGATAAGATGGATTTCTTAGCTTAGTACATGGTAAAGTGTGTATTCTTTAAGCACTATTTTCTGCTTGAATACTGCATGTTATTAGAGTGATTGTTCTGTTGAGTACCTTAAACGTGCACCATGGTTTCTTGCTTTGGGTATATAAAAATGATAGGCAAACTTTCAAACACAAATACCCCTTATGACAAATTTTCCATTATGGTTAATAAAGTTATATGATATATCTTCCTTTTTTTATTATCCTGCTAGATTCCTGGGCTAAAAAATATGACCTTGAGGTACTTTTAAGTGAAAGAGGTGTTTCCAACTGTCAGAGATGCCCAGCTCTACCAAGATCTCACACCATCCAGCAATTACTCACAGCATACTTGAAAGGTTATTATTATGTCCTGGAGATGCTAAAGGTTTTTTAGCCATTAGGACAAACGGAGAGCTTTGCATAAAATACACTTTTTAGACCACAAATCAACTGGAAAACAGCCTGAGCAACAGTTAATACTTGACCCTCTGTTAGACAATGTTCCCTTGAAAGATTTCCTCAAATCCATAATTTTCTCTACTTTCTTTAAATAATTCTGTTTTTTGAAAAGGGCTAATTAACATGCATGAGTAACAATATTCATGACTAGGGAGAAAGCTGCATCACCCTTGTTGATTACTTTACACTAGCAAAAAGTTTTTTTTTTTTTTTGAGTAGTATAACCATGAGATACTGGGAGTTTCCAATTTTGGGTCAGTGGTGCTATGCAGAATCAGAGGCAATCACTGTTACAAGAAAACTGTGAGCCTGATTATATGCTCCTTGTTGGCAAGTAATTACTCCTAAAAGTAGTTCCAGTTGGATCACCACAGTTGTGGGTGTGCAGTGTTCCTCAAAGTAAATTCAGTCTACTCATATAACAGAATTTATGTGTGAGCCTGCCCAGTCAACCCATTTAACTTCTTCTTGGAGCAATTTAATAATAGATTATTTCATGTAGATAGATTCCTCCAAAATCTTAAATTATTTTACCCTTTTACTACCAAGATCTACTCATTATTTACTGGCAAAATTCCAGGATTTTTAGAGTAAACTCTGTAATCCAACTTTTATGCAAAACTCTCATCATACCTCTAGTTCTAAACTCCTTGAAGATGGGAAAAATCTTTATATATGTTCCCACCAGTCCAAGATAATAAAGATTTACCTGTGATTTGTTTAGATACAGCTACAAATGACATACTTAGTGTGCTGGTTTTGGCTGGGATAGAGTTAATTTTCTTCATAGTAGCTAGTATGGGGCTATGTTTTGGATTTGTGCTGAAAACAGTGTTGATAATACAGGGATGTTTTCGTTATTGCTGAGCAGTGCTTACACAGAGTCAAGGCCTTTTCTGCTTCTCACMCCACCCCACCAGCGAGGAGGCTGGGGGTGCATGAGAAGCTGGGAGGGGACACGGCTGGGACAGCTGACCCCAACTGACCAAAGGGATATTCCATACCATATGACGTCATGCTCAGCATGTAAAGCTGGGTGAAGAAGAAGGAAGGGGGATGTTTGGAGTGACGGCATTTTGTCTTCCCAAGTCACCGTTAGGTGTGATGGAGCCCTGCTTTCCTGGAGATGGCTGAACACCTGCCTGCCGATGGGAAGTAGTAAATGAATTCCTTGTTTTGCTTTGCTTGTGTGTGCGGCTTTTGCTTTACTTATTAAACTGTCTTTACCTCAACCCACGAGTTTTCTCACTTTTACTCTTCTGATTCTCTCCCCCATCCTGCTGGAGGGGAGTGAGCGAGCGGCTGTGTGGGGCTTAGTTGCCGGCTGGGGATAAACCTCGACACTTAGTATTATTTTATTTGGTCCTCGTATCATTCATTCATGAAGTAAATGCCAACATTCCTCTGCACGAGTAAAAGTTTTCTTGATCTTCCTCACATCAACTTCATCAAATTTCATTCTTAGCAAGTGGAAAACTTCTTCTTCATTGAATTCTCTAAGAGAAACCCAAAGAAGCTTTTATATTTGAAACAAAATAACTACGGTCCAAAGCAACCGTCCCACAACAATTCCATTCTCGCTTTAGAAAGAGTCAACCCATGTGGAAAACTTAAGTTCAATGTACAACTTGAATAATACTGTGATGTGGGTGATAGAAAAAGTTAGATAAAGGTGATTATCTTTTATTTTCACTGTCTGTACAGAATAAAAATGGATATGGTTTAATGTGTTGCATAACATTTTACAAGCCCTAACTAATCTTTGAAACAACACTGATTTATGTACACAGTAACTATTTGCATCCTTCTACTCAGCAGAGAATTAAAAAAGAGATTAGGACCAAGGTTCAGGATGAAGTTGTCTAAAGCTAAGTATTTGATTTTGGCTTTAGGACTCTAAATAAAAATGGCCTAGTTTTTAGAGCTGCTGAGCACAAATACCTCCAAATCAATCTTGTGATAGCTATAGCTCTTACATGATGAGGAATCTGTCCACTCTTTGAAGTGCCTAACATGGGTTCAAGTGTCTGGTTGATGTACTTAATTTTGAAAATGTTGGCCTAAGGAGCTTGCCCCGAAACAGGCTAAGCAGTTAATCAAAGGGAGGAAGAATCCCACGAGGGACAGTGAGCTCCCGCTCCCATACAGCAGGCAGAAAATCTCCATGGGACAGGGCAGCAGCAGCAAGGGCAACAATTAGTGTGGTTGCCCTTGCCTCTGCAATATCCACTGGATCTTAATGGACACCTACACAATACTATACAATAACATAGAGCAAGCCCACCTAGCAGCTGGGAACTACCCCTGACATCAGGAGGGATGATCTTCAACAGCATCTATATTGCATCTGAGTCCCAAAGCATTATCTTTTTACAGCATCTTTTTTTTCCTGTGTGGGTACACATCCCAGCTCATACTTAACACAGGTGCCTCTAGGATGATCACTGTTGTGCTGGGGGGGGGTCTACTCTTGGGTTTCTTTGTTCTCCTGAGTTGAACATATTTAAAGATATCCCTTTTCCTCTTGATTTTCTTTACCTAACTTCAGTCTTTTTTTCAGATTTGTGAGCTCTTTTCCACATGCCAGTCATGATTGCAACTGCAGTTTGAAGAAATTTATCACACATGTGTATGAATAAATATTCATAGGTAATGCTCCCCTTATTCAACAGACTTTGCTTTTACCGTACCCAGTTGTCATTGGCAGAGTGAGGCAGAACRTAGGTAATGCATCAGTATTTTGCACATCTGACTTTTTTAGCAGAACTATAATTTACCCTTCTTTAGCCATTGCCAGTGGCTACTCTAAAAATACAAGCATGTGTGAGTCAACATTGTGTTTCTCCCACTTCATGGAGCACTCTTAATTTGTTGCAAAGCCTCCAAGTATGTGGAGGCTAGGGTTTCATTTCCTAAAGTGATCTTGTTTTACACTGCAGAATGATCTTACTTTGTTATGTCATTGTAATAATACATACATTAATAAGCACAAAATCAGGCACAAGGATGGATTTGAACAGAAGGCATACTGTTTCAACTTGATAATGACAGAGATGTTCCCACACACATCAGGCACTAAATTGGTTCCAGTGAGAGCTGGAAGGTTTTATACCATATAACTCTTAAGTAGAGACTGGCTTTTCTCACCCTGTCCCAAAGATGCCGTTCGTTTCTGAACACTGCCATCCTCTGCTGTGATGGAATAGGGGCAAATGAAGAGGGACTTCTGACATGCCAAATGTTACCAGCCCCACGTCTCAGTTACCTCTGGCCTCTTTTGTCTTCATCTGCAGGGGACTGCTGTAGCAACATGCTCAATACTTCCATGTCTTCTGCTAACATGAACTTCCTATTCATTTAATCCTGACTGGTCCTTCCCTTGTGATCCTTGCCAAATAGACCCATAAGGGGAAAACAATCTTCCCAATCTCTAGACCAGGTCATTCGTCATGATCACCATGTCCAGGGAGCTCAGATCTGCAGAGAAGGGGGTCAGGCCAGTGGTGGAAGAAAGAAGACTCTGGATGCCCAGGTAGGAACAGAGGACACCAGGAGGATCAGTCTGCTTCTTGGGGAAGGACTTAGGAAAGTTATAAGCAAAATCCCAAATCCCCAAAGTCTGCATGCCACAGACTAAGCACTGTTTTTGACTATATACTGAAGTAGWCCTGCAGTTTAGGTATTGCTAGGCAGTACTAGAGATCAGGGCTCTCTCTCTGACACCGCATTTTACTGTGACCCAGGCAAAGGTATTTGGCCTTTGTTTCCTTGGGAGGAGGGGATAATGCTGTCTCTTCCCCTCACACATGTGCAATTGCCCGTATCTCAGGGACAGGAGCCATCACTACATGTAGACATATGATGTTAAAAAATTGCCCAGGCTATTCCTGGGGCCGGGTGTTTTAACACAACCCCATGCAAACAGGGTTGTGACTCGTAGCTGTCACTTGAGGGGTCCAGGAGAGGTTTTCCCAGCTTTGTCTTGTTGTAATTCAATAACAATAATAACAGCAGTTAGCACTTCTCTCCTACTTTACAGTCTGCAGAACACAATATAAATATTAACTAATTAGCCCACCCCAATCAGGACGATGATTGCCACGTATTTGCCCAGAAACGTACAATGAGGCTGGGATATTCGCACGAGCCTGAGGGAGTTCCCTGCCCAAATCATACTGCATGTCACGGGGAGGTGGACGCTGACTCCCTGAGGTACCCTTGAAAAACTGAGCTTTAATAGATCATGTCTACAGTCAATTTAGCATACAATTAAGCATTTGCACAAAGCAAATAGCATCAGAACTGTTGAAAATGTAATCCTGCCCCCTTGTTAAAACACGCTCGGCTGTTTGGCATTATGCAGAATGACTGTCACCACAGTGCTTTGAAGTCACTATAGCTAATGCAAACATGTGCAGGTACAAATAATTCAGCAGCAGAACACTGATGCTACCCAAGTTTCTTACGCCATGTATGATCCTGAAATCTTCAGGATCATATTTTAGTCTATTTATTCTCCACACAAAAGGTACTTTACAAAATCTGCTAAATAGCTAGGCCTACTTACTGGGTCCCAGGAATATGCCCTGCACACGTCTCATCAGACACATCTGTTCCTCCCGCTCTCGGCTCCTCTGTTCTTTTTCACTAGAAGCTGGTCTCTGAATGGATGTCGGAGACTGATCTCTTTGCTTTGCTTAGGCTGCGGGATTGTTTCTCTTCTGGTCTGCAGAGATCTGTCAATATTAGCTTAAATGTAGGTTCTTTTTTCTTGTGAAAAGAAAAGATAATAATTCTTCCTCCTGATGGTGGCTTAGAGCACTTCAGATTATCCCTTGTTATTTCTTTGCAAGAAGAAATGTATATTCTCTTTTCATAAGAATTATACAAGTTAACAATCCTCTGGCCCAAACTTTGTCCCAGGAAGAACTAACATCAATGGGAGTTAGCAATATCCGCTAAGGGTAGAATTAGGATTCTCACAGAAATCTTTAGGTTCAAATAAGACAATCTTCACTGGTGTAACCATAGCAGCTCTCATGTCCTACATAGTACTTTTTAAAGATATCTTGGTCAAACATAGCTTTCAAAGTAAAACATTTTTTTTCTGACTCTAGGCTACGTGCTTTTTCTATCTATAGGTCTCTGTTCCACAGAGCACCAAATTTTCCTTGGGTGTCAGGAGTTCTGGAGGATACATCAACCTGGTTATTTATTTGTTCCTGTTTCAGACTTGTTTTCCAGATTATTTCCCAGATTTTAATTTAACAGTTTGGGGGGGGAGCTCAATTTGATTATTAATGATTTGCATGTGTGCTGTCTTTGTACAGTTATTAGTTCTTTGTATAATTAGTTTTCCTTTTCACTAGTATTCTCCTTGGCCAACTTTAGATGCCTAATTTGCATGCCTAAGTCAGGAGGCTGGTTATTCTCAGCTTCCAGTATAGCTAATGAAGACAGAGTGTCTCCTCTAGAGGAAACTTTAGGCTGCCTAAGGTAATTTCCTGCCTGAAATACTTGCTGAGGAAACCTTTGTTAGAACCAAAGACTTCCAGTTTAGGCACCTAAAGTACCTAAGGTTTGGTGCTAGGAGAGCCTCTTCCTTCTTTGTTGTTTTCTGTGTCTCTAATGGCAGTGGGTCACATACCCCCTTGTCTGGCAATGTGCCCTAGCTATGCAGACAGAGAAAGCCCCTCCACATGGTGTACCCTGCCATTTGGGTTTGCTTCTAACTAGAAGTTATTAATGGGCAAGAAACAACGTGCTGAAGTAGGGCCAACACACCACCGGGCTCTGAACCATGGACTTGCAGCCAGTGAGCCAGGCTAGGACCTTGCCAGGGAATCTGGTTTCCGGTAGGACCAGTGGAAAGGATGTAACACATATGATTTCATTTTTTATCACCACATTTATTATTCTGTGCTTGACCAAATTATGAGATTTTTCCGGGTTGAAGAAGCACTTGCTATACAGATTAATGTTTCTGTGGCAGTTTTGAGGGCTGATGATGAAGCATCAATCAATACATGTGACTCAACAAGTGGAGGCACCGGAGTTGTTCTACAGCACTGATTTTGTTTATCTTAAAAAGGAAAATACATTTAATTTGGGGGAGAGTTGAAACTGGTATATGATACGTTGCTGATGAAACTCAGTATTAAGTTTTAATGCAAGTAGGTCACACTGCCAGGGAGAATGGGATAAATAGCCATAAACTAAACAGCACAAGGACTTGGCTGAAATGTCAAAAGAGCATGGTTGTGAGCAATTAACAGCTTCATCCTCGATCCCTTTACATATCTTCTAGTTTACAGGACCGGTTGTCCAGTGTGGGAGTAAGAAGCTGTTCACTGGGCTGCAGTAACAACTATAGTAGCATGGGGAGAAAATAGACAGCAGGGTCAACTTTTCTTCAAAAAGACATAGTATCATTAGAATAAATCATAAGTCTTGTGAACTGGCTGAAGATTTTGCCTGTCATCAGTATTTTCTCCTTGATCTATCATTCACGTTACAGAGCCACGGCAATGGTAACAATTTCTATTTGCTTTTTTTGAAATGGAGGATTATTCTAATTTTAGCATGTGAATATCCCAAATACTGTCCTTCTCCTACCATCTAAGTATGTTATATAGTAGGCTGTAGCCTGCCTCTTTGAAGCAGAGTGTACAGTAAGCATTAACAAATGTGTTAAATCTTTACTGCATATGCCAGAAAAGTGCAGACGCCTTTCTATATTTGAAATGTGCCCTAAAGCACCTGGTTATAAATAATCTATAGGGATACTGTGTGCTTAGGCCATTCTGAGAGCTGAATGCCAGATAGCAATGCACACTCCCTTCCCTCAATGAAAATCTGTAGCAAAAAACAGATATGCGCATGTACAGTACTGTTAAAATGAATAGTTCCCAAAATGTAAGTGTATTTAATTATGGAGTATATATGTCTTACAGGATCACATTCAGATACATGTGCCTTCCACAATGAAAAATGGATTTGCAATTTTCATTTTCCCTAACTATAAATATTTGTATACCACTTAATTTAAAGATTATACCGACAGATATCATTTTCGATTAATATGCTGTATTTTACACCGTTTACATTCCATTTCAATATGCTTGCCTTCTATAAAATGTACTTCAAGACTCCCTAAAAAAAGAGAAAATAGGCACACTTTAAGCAGTTTACAGGAGACAGATCATTATCTCCTACAAAGGAAGGGAAACAGGAAAGCTGTAAATAATAAGTTCTGAATAGGAATGACATAAACAGCCTAATCAATGTCTTCCAGAACTGGCAAGTGACACCTCTTTGTTTTTTGCAAATAAAAACCTTCTTAACATCACAATATAAACCATTATCTCTGCAGGCAAGGTATATTTAGAAACGTACAAAATGTACATTTCCTGCCAGCCACTAGATCAGTAGGTGGAGATCTAAAGTCATGCAAATATTACAGTAAATGCAGGCAACCAATTTCTAATTATTCCATATCAGCAGATTTGTGAGGAATATAATTTATTAAAAAAGAACAGTTTATGATCAGCAGACCTTAGTTATGACTGTTTAGGAATTCAGTGCATTTTGATCTAATCACAAAATCAAAATATTCATGAAACACAATGATATCTCCCCAAAGCAGCCGGGCAGCCATTAATTTTGAAATTCGGGTAATTTATTAACACTTATCTGTAGCTGTAAAAGCTTACCTCTGTGTTTGTAATACGGGTAAAAGTGAAAGCAGTTTTAAAACTGATTCCTAATGATTTATAATGGTTTGCTGTAATTTGAGCCAGAAATTCAATTAAAATGTATGTCTAGTTTTGTTTCAAGATCTTTAGTTAAAAATTCTATTAAAATTCTATTTCCTTCTTGCATTAAATGTATCTGTTATCTGCATATATGAGAAATATAAGAAAATTCTATCATTTATTCCCCAGACTCCACAAATGCCTTTAAAAGCATTCATTTTTATTTCATAATTCTGCCAAGGTAGTATTTAGAATTTATATACAGTAGAGGAGGAATAAGTGTGCATGCTATTTTCTTTTGAAGAAAAGCAGCTTCTCTACTGAGTGCTCATGCAAATATTCGTGACATTTATCAGTTCATCAAAGAAAGGAAAAACAAATAACACCGAATTATTGGATGTTTTAAAAGCTTAATTACAATACCAAGGGTATAGCTTCTTTCTGTATATTTCCCATCATAAATCCCTCTTGTAAAGGATATGTAACTTCACTACCAAAATTCCCTTCTGAGATAACACTTCACATTGTTATTTATAAATAATGAGAAGCGAAACTGGCCACTCTCTTGTTTATTTATAGGGGAACAAAAAAAAGAGACAACTCATTGCTGATGTTGGTGGAGTCGCTCCAGGGAAAACCAGAAGTGAAAGAGCGAATATTACTCACTTTCCCTCTGTGATGGTCTTATCTCAGAATACTTCACTACTTGTAAAGGTAAAGAAGGACTGACTTTATAGATGAGCACGTCTGTTAATGTTGATGAGAGTGATGTGGCCAGTCCTAATTCTCTGTGTTGGGAACTGATCTTTTGTAATGCAGTTAATCAGTAGCTCCTAGATAAAGAGAAAAATATTCAGGCACCCAAAGAAATGTTACCTTGTGAAAAATACTTCCTATTTTCAAATTCAGTTATTCAGCATTTGCCATACTCCAGTATAATTGAATGAATTGGTGAATCAAGACCGTATAACAGCAAACTAAGGATGCAGTTCAATAGACTAAGTGGCACTAAGAAAGCACGGAGGGCTTTCTTCTTTCTTCTCTTTGATCTAGTTCAGTAGCAGCTACTGACCCTGTGAGAGGGAGTTTTACAGAAGACTGGGACACTTCATAGTCTCTGCAGTAAAGATAAAGCCGAGAGGAAGAAGGTGTCGATCTCTCAGTGTAGGATAATTACTGCATTGGATTTACAGGAGAAATCATCCACTAAATTATTTCATGAGCTTTAAGACTCAAGTGTTTCTGACTAGACAGTAAGGCATCTCTGCAAGTGAGGAGCTTCCAAAAAGAAAGCATTTCATATGAACAAGTAATGTTTGCTCTGGGAGATATGGATTAACAGAGGCAGAGAGGCAACTCATAGGAAGAAATTGCATGATGCAGGCTTTCGCAAGAAGAAGGGCAAAGGATTAACTTTTCCATCTACTGTTGATCAAGTGGTAAAGTTAAGGAGGGAGTATTCTTTCATTGTGTTTTACCCAGAAGCAAGAAAATCAACGTTGGCACTGGCTGTTGAGAATGTATGGGCAGCGTTTCTGAGAATCTTCATTCCCTAGGTTATCTCACCAATATATGGAACATACCATTGTCATGTTTCTGTCCTTTCAGACCATTGCACTGACAATGGTTTCTGCCAGATGAGATGAAGAAGACTCTCCATAAGGTGTGGCTGTTACAGAGATGGTATTTTGGACACACTTGAGTATGTCTGCCATTCTCTCCTGTGGAGGGCAGTGGTACTCTTAAATAGTAGCTCCAGCCTTTAATAGTGTACTTAATGATCTCAAGATTAAGCAGCAGCCAGCATGTTAACAATATTATTGTATACTAAGCTGGCTGAGAGATACTGCAAGAAACAAGAAATGATACAAAGGATCATAGAGAGGTTAGAAATGTGGGCAAGGAAATAACAAAATTACTTTATCGTTCAAACAAAATACATAATTTTCTAGTTGTTTCATGCTTACGATAACAGATCACAACAGACAACAGACAACATCAGACTTAAGGAGTGGGTGAAACTTGGAGAAACCTGCTATACCAAGAGATATTTAGGGGCGAAAGAACAAGAGACCTTAGAGTGAAAGAACAAGAGATATAAGAGTAATAGCATCAGAGACCTTATGGTTATAGAATAAGGGATGTAGGAGTGATAGAAGAAAGCAAACTGGATGATAAGTAAGATGCACATAGGCATATGGGAACTGGGATACAGAAAAAGACTCTAGAAGCATTAAATGAAGAGGAGAGCTCCTAGGAGCTGAGTATGTGTATTTCAGCTGCCGGTGGGTCAACAAGCTTTTACTGTTTTACTGGGTAAAGTCAAAATCCCAATAAATAATTTAGGGGGCCTACTGGGATGAAGAAATCCAAATGTGGATAATTTGAAGGGACCGTGAAGAAAATCTTGACTCAGACTTAGGGCAGTTAGAAAGTGTTTACAAAGGACCTTGACAGAACTACTTAAGATATTCAAAATCAGCTAGGGTGAAACACTTCTTTCATTAACATCTAGAGGGAAAATTTGGCTCAAGGGCTTTTTTTGCCTCTTACCTCTATTATTGTCTTAAGAAAATTGTCTGCATCTCATTGGTGAGAGCACTGCCTCTGCCTGTGCTGGGGTCATCATCTCCTAGCTTGTCTTCCCTCTTGAAGCAGCCTCATGCTTGCTGCTCCCTGACACCAAATCCCATTGAAACTATTAGGAGTATCTTCACTGGGCTTCCATTTAGAGTCAACTGGCTGTTTGCTTTTTCCAGTTGGTAGAAGGACTGACATTTTTCTGCTCTTTGATTGGAAGACATTTTTAAAATAGAAAAATGATATATGAAAAATAGTGAATAAAAAATGATACAGTTTTGATATTCATTCCCAGACAAATGCTGCTTGTACAATAATTTCAGAACTGAAAACATTTTCACAAATACTAGATGATCATCTGAATACTTGCAAGAAATGAACACTGTGACCCTATGAATAAGCATAAGGTTGATCTGTTCATTTAGGAAAAAAAATGAATCTGTTTTCCACTGTTCCTCAATTCCCAGAAAAAAAACAACAAAGTGCTGTCAACAAATGCTGACAATTGTGCTTTAGGCTGAGTCGGATTCCTCTGAAGAAGGAATATGTAACCACCGTCTTTAACGGCATGCAGCCCATAAGAAACAGTTTAACTCCTTTATGTAACTAGTAGCCTGCCTTCCGACTAGAGAGACATGTCTCTACCCAGAATATATTTGCAAAGTGTAAGTAGAAAGAGTTTCACTAGCTTTTATCTACTGACAATTTTGTGCAAGGACAAGAAACAGCAGGAACACAAGAAAGGAGAAGGAGGAGACCCAGAGCCCAGTTCTGCAGTGGCATAATCCCGTCTAGGTGGGATCTGTAATGGCCTTCCCTTCACCAGCTCTTGGCTGCTTCTTCATGGTCATGAAATTGCTCTGTGCACTGATTCAGGGAATGAACTAATATGTTAAAAAAATAATCACTGTTTTGTTTTTGTTCATATCACTGCTCCCTTTACTGAGTCACCATTGTGAATGGAGTACAAACAGGTGATACTGGAGGAGCACAGGCTGTAATTCTGGCAGCTCCAACTTGGACAATCTTAAGCTGTGGCAGGACTGCATCTGCAGAAACACTGGCAACTTGGCCTTGAGAAAGTATCTATGAAAGATGTCTGGGGAAAGGTACTAGCAAAATGAGACTTGGAGATATAAGCAAAAAATTACTGCCTGTTATTTCTTACAATATTCAGGGAAATTGGACCTCATACCTTCTTGATAAATAGATGGGATGATACCAAAAGTAGCTAATGCTATCATCAATCTGTTCCCCCTTGGGCAAAATTTATATGTCCCTGAACTGTGCTGATCAATTATTTAGCTCTTACAATTGTGCTGAGTATTTTAGATACATAAAAAAACCCAATCCAAACCAACTCCTGCTCCCCTTCTTCAAAGCAGGTTCCCAAAGATCTTACAATGTCATGTTCCAGAGGCTGATGATGTAGCCCTATGTCTCACTGACATTAGTGGGCCAATAACAAATCCCATCCTACTTACTGAGCCATCCTTCTGACAACATGTTAGTGTTTAACTCTGGTGGTGCCTGAAGCCTGTGGGAAGCTGGTGGAACTATTCACCTGATTAAAATAAGTGTCTAAGTCTTTGTTTGCATCAGCCTAACACATTCAGCCTTCCTTGCATGAAAGCCGACAGTCATCCATATATACGAAGAATCAAGCACTCTCACCTCTGTACTGTTTGATCCCTGCTTCTCTCCACCTGATTTCAATGGGATTTGGAGCAAACTATGAGTAAAGATAAAGGAAAGAATTGAAGGTGCCTTTCATGCTTTCATAAACGTAGTTTGCGTAGGAGAATAGAGGTCTAAAATATTTTGTAGGCAGTCCTTTGGTTTTCCACACCTCTGAATGAATGGTGCTGGCCTCGCCTCTGAATTAGCCATAATATTTTATAAGCATACATAGCTATGCTAGTCTCTGTTTACCAACTGCAGTTACTCTTTTTTTTCCCGTAAAACAGGGACATGGCATTATGTATCAGAAAGCTCCATTGTTTTCTCATAGAACTCTATCTTCTGTCATGTATTAACAGCCCTTTTGCACTGGAGAACATTTTGTATAGTATGTTTCCTAATTACTTATGAATTTGCTGCTTTTGTTGTTCTATGTCACAGCCTTAACATGCCTTTTAATGTACTTTTGTGTGCAAATTAGGATAGCAAGAGTTAAGAAGTAAGACTTTCTGTACGTGGTGGCTGATGTTCAGAGCAATTCAGCATGTCAAGCTGGGGTCAAATGGAGAGGGAATGTCATTACTAAATGGTAACATTTTCTGTGGGTTTTAGAGAAATTCAAATCCTTTTTTAATCTAAATTTATTTTATCTTTTTTTCAGGGTTAAGGGTTGGACTTCAAGTTCCTGTCAGACATTTGTATATTAAAATGACTTTACATTTAATTATTTTCTAAATCAACTTTCAAAATAGTTATTCACAGAATTGTCATACCAGAATGCAATCTATTTCAATAGGACCTTTTATCCTGACTCACATATATTTTGTATGATATACTTGCCTACTTGTAAGGCATAGATTCACATATCCTCTAATTATTTTTTTAAATCTCATGCCCAGGAAGTGTCTACTGTCATTCTAGAAAAATCTAGGATGCGATTCTATATCCACCATGTATATTCTTAACAATGCTTAAGTGATGCCTAAATCTCACTGATTTACTCTGAGTAGAATCATAGAATCATAGAATCATTAAGGTTGAAAAGACCTCTAAGATCATCAAGTCCAACCGTCTGCCCAACACCACCATGCCCACTAAACCATGTCCCTAAGCGCCTCATCTACACGTCTTTTAAATACCTCCAGGGATGGTGACTCCACCACTTCCCTGGGCAGCCTCTTCCAATGCTTAACCACTCTTTCAGTAAAGAAATTTTTCCTAATGTCCAATCTAAACCTCCCCTGGCGCAACTTGAGGCCATTTCCTCTCGTCCTATCGCTAGTTGCTTGGG
>JAYKAV010002956.1:82254-118911 GCA_035582835.1 Phoebastria nigripes
TGAGCCTGGTTTTATCCCCTTCCCCCTGCGAACCTAGTTTATAAGCCCTCTCGATGAGCCCTGCCAGCTCATGATCAAGAATCCTTTTCCCCCTGTGAGACAGCTGACCTCCATCTGTCRCCAGCAGGCCCGGTGCCGTGTAAACCTCCCCGTGATCAAAAAAGCCAAARTTCTGCCGGTGGCACCAGCCCCTGAGCCACGTGTTGATCAGGCGTGTTTTCCTGTCCCTGTCAGTATTCTTCCCTGCCACTGAAGAGTTGAGTAAGACTGAAGAGTAGTTGAGTAAGAAATTTAAGCCACGATCTATTGCATGCAAAGTGCAGTAACAAAAGTTAAGAAGAAGGGTTTCTATCCGTGACACTCATGACAGTGGTCAGCTGCCTTATTTTTATTTTTCTCCAGTCCTGTACTCAGTGTGCAGTTAAGATTCCTATTTTCCTTTAATTCTGCAGTGATGTTGGAATGAGTTTGAGATGGGGTAATGTATTCAAAATCATAATGGTTTAGAAAATTACTTTCTATTTTTTTAGCTATT
Organism: Phoebastria nigripes; assembly: GCA_035582835.1. Taxonomy (NCBI): domain Eukaryota; kingdom Metazoa; phylum Chordata; class Aves; order Procellariiformes; family Diomedeidae; genus Phoebastria; species Phoebastria nigripes. The sequence continues at coordinate 82,790 of JAYKAV010002956.1, forward strand.
ACCACAAAGTCTTGTAATACATTATCATGAAAACCAGAAAAGAAAGGACAAGGCATGACAGGTATGCTGTAACTTGGTCATAATTGTACTAATGTGTGTGTGACTGTGTGGCTGTAGATTATCCCATATATCTTTCCCATTATTACCCATTTCAGCCAGTCAAGGGCAACTATCAGCAACAAAACTCTTCTTTCTATACTGAGGAGGATTTCTGATGGCCTTTCCTTTTCCTGCCTACCCAGTTTTCCTCCACTTCAGCCAGAGGCACCTTGTTAGCCCATGGCCAGCAAGTACTCCTGAGGCTCTATGAGACTCACTAAACTGCACGTGACATGATGAGAAGGGGATTGCTTTCTTTTAGTACGATATGTTACATCATTACACATCTTCCAGTTTTGTTCCCAGCTTCTCCTGTTCCTGCTTTGAATTCTGATTTCTCAGCAAAGCAAGCCCCAGCAGGGTGCTTATTGACACCTAGGTCATGAAAAATGTGCCGGCCCAAGAAGCAGGGGGTGGGAGAGAGACCTGAACTGAAAAAATAACCCTGTCTGTACCACTCTGTCAGCGAGGAGATTCTTCCCCAGCTCARTATGATGCCTGGAGCAAAGCCCTGAAAGCACAGTCCAACAGAAAGCCTAAGTAGGTTGAAGACCCAAGGGCAGATGAACATGTACTCCCATGTATACGCAGACATTTCTGAAGCTAAGTGAGGTTGCACTGCTGGTGCAAACTACTCTGAAATGTGTCTGAAGCTTTTCAGAAGACTTCTCTATGGAGAACTCTCCATCACTCTTTGTAATGACTGTTTTCTTTTACAGGGCTTGCAATATTTAAGGTGTATAGCAGGTTGGCCTTATAAAAATAAATATATTCATCTGGTCATTTCCCTGTGGGGCCTATATTTTATTGATAATTAGCGTTTACTCTATCCATACAGTAGAAATTCCTTGTTTTGTTACTAGCAGGAAAAAAAGAACAAGTTCACGTTGCTGGCATGTTCAAAGAGTATATTTAACAAATTATGTTTTGTGGTTTTCTTTTTCACATTACAAATAGCCTTATAGTTAGAAAAATGTACCTTTTCTGCCATTCTGAGACAGTGACCCAATATAAACAATTGTTTTCAAAATAGTTGTTCCACTGCAGAAATGATTCAACAAGTATCTATATTATTTTGAAAATACTATGAAGAAACAAAAGGCCTTTTAGTTCTCCCATCTTGATAAGTGGCATTTAAAGAGTGCAGATCAATGTTTACTAGAAAGATAAATCCCCTGATGGGGGGCTGTTTGAAGCCCAGATGTTTCTTATTGTATTCAGCCTGTATTTCTGCACTTCACAACAGTAGCCCAGATCTGTAGTGAGAAGAAGTACTGCTTTGATTTTCCGTAAGAACCCCGCCTGATACTCAGACTCCAATACCGTCTACTGAGCTGTGATACAGGCAAGAAAAGACTTCAGTTTAAAGTAATGAACATGACCATGGTGTCATTCTTTAGCTGAAAATTTCTAGTGAAAAACAAAACACAGGCCAGATTTCATACTCATCTTCACAGCTGTAAACTCAGACTGACTCCATTTAAGTGAATCCAGATGTGTATTGCGCTAATTCTGCAGTTCCCATTAACTGACACACTGTTCCCATTAATTGATTTCAGGAGTGTAAGCATCAAAGACAACATTGAAAATTAAATGTTCACAAAGAAAATGAAAATTTAATTTTTCTACATTTATACAAATTATTAAATTCTTCATACATTCAAACTGAGGACTGATTCCTCTCCCTTGCTGGCAGCTCTAACCTCATTTAGAGTTGACTCACAGAAGTAATAGGAGGCTTTGGACCTAATTCAATAGTTCCTCTCTGTGAAGGAAAAGTAAGTGCTTTCTTTTAATAGCACAACTGGACACATTATGCAGGACCTTCCAAGMTTTTTAAATCATGTAGCAGGAGGGGTCCCTTTGAAACTTCCACTGCTGCACTGAAGTAGTGAAGCATCTCCCAAGGATCCATGTGCTATGCTATGAGAACACCGTTATTGAAAGAAAAGGAAATATCACAGCAAAATTCAAGTTCAGCTAACTCAGAATCCTTCTGCTCTAAGTTGACTATATGAGATCTAGAAGAATGAGACAGAGACTAAGGAAGACCTGTTTTCATGATGAAATCACTCTCCTTGTTATACTGTCTTCACTCTAGCCACAGAGAGAAACAATATCCTGAAGGGGTCAAGTCAGAGACTGCTGCACTGAATCGCTCTCCAACATAGCCTGTAACTCTCTACTGACCGTGAGCGAAGTGGGGACAAACTTTTTAGCCTAAATTTCCTTAGGCTTACACTGACTTATGAGATTCTTATTGATTAGGCCCACTCAAAATATGATCATCAGTATAAGTAATGATGTTTGGGGTAACTTGGTTATAATATTGTCTGTATTATGTTATTAGTATATAGGGTTTTATCCAGATATTGTTTTTGAAAAACAAAAAGGATGAAGACCGCACAACCTCCCAGCAGGTACTGACAAGATGCTCTGAGGCTCCTGAAACTGCCCCTTCTCCAGGCTGGAGCAGCCCAGCTCCCCCAGCCTCTCCTTACAGGGCAAGTGCTCCAGCCTGACCAGCCTGGGGGCCCTACGCTGAACTGGCCCCAGTTTATCAGTGTCCTCTTTGCACTGGATGCACTGTTTCAGACATCTCACTAAGCTTCAGCTCTGTCTGTATGCTTTGAATAGAAGTCCTTACTGAATGTGTAATTGCTTCCCAGCACATCATCTTCTACAAACGTCTATCTAATCCAGAGTCTGTTTAGACAAAGTAAAATGAATCATCTGGTATTGTGGACAAGTGGAAAGTCTTTTGCCTGGTTTTAAATCTAGGAATAATTGTTTGAAACTAATTTTTAACTAACAAAGGCTAAGCTAACACTCCAGTTGTTATATCCTTTCCCTTTTTGTGAGTTCACCAAACTGAAAAGAATTGCTAGAAGACTATAAGGGGAAAGAACTGGAAAATCTGCTCCACATGGGTACATTAGAGGAATTACCTATTCCTTTGTACAGGAAAGAATCTGTTTTGTTGGGAGTTCAGTCCTCTGGTTTAATTCTCCATCCTGTTTTGCCTAGCCAGCTCTTTGCACAGGGCACTCTGTGACACCTCTGAAATCCTTTTAGTGTTATTATGATCTTTTTTCCCATTTCCATTGTATATTACATTATTTTTGTAGAGAAAATAAAATACCAGAAGTTTGTAAGTTTATACCTGATGGAAGAAAAAGTTTTATCTTCAGGAAGAATGCCTAAGAGAACCATTTTGGATCTGGCAGATTATTTTTGAGCTGTTCTATTAATTCTTTTTTTTTTTTCTTTCTCTGTATTTTAGAAGTGTTTGTCATGTTTCGAATAATTTGATTCTATAATTTTATTGTCTTAGCTTTCTCTATAAAGTAGAGAAGTGATCCTACATATACCATGAGCAAATGTATGTTTCATTTTCCAGTAAAGATCATTAATTAAAAAAAATTGAGGTTCTGCATTAATTGTTATATTTTATTTAAATGTGAATCAATTCTCCTGTTTCACAATGCTGTTGAAGTCCCAGGCATATTTTCTAGAAAATTTCTTGTGGTTCCAATTTTTTATCCATTACATCAATAATTGCATTATAAGCATGAGCAACAAATTTAGTTACATCAAGTGCATTTAGCATAAAGTATTCTATCCCATTAGTTAAGGGTGGTGTATTCCGATCTCTATGAATGGAAATGACCCAATGTTGTATTTGATAAAATAACTGTATTAGGAAGAGAAAATTGGATCTTGAATTGCTTGAAATCTTGAAAGGATTTAAAATAATATGAATCAGAAAGATCACCTATAAAATTAATACCACTTACCTTCCAATTCTTGAAATCTGAATTACCGTGGAAGAGTGGTGAAAAAGGGTTTTGCCTCAAGGATTCAGGATGCCAAGCTCTTCTGCTGGAGAAGAAGGACAGCCCTTCTTGGTCTAGGTATTTTTCTGAGGCTAAGAGATGGATTCAGTTCTACGGTGCTAAGTTTGGCCCAGATTCCTCCAAGTCATGTCTTCCAGTTACTGCAGTACCTATGGCCAAAATACTCAGCTTGTTGGGGGAAATTCACATTGCCTCCCTGCTAACAGTTTTCTGTAGGGAGTGCTGGATCCTTAACCACATTGAAGCACTGAGCATGAAAGTTATGAAGCTGGGGAAAAGTGGAGGTGGCAGGCATTGCCCGCAGCCCTCACTCCTCTACACTGTTCTTTGCTGGTGGGCCAGTGGACTGGTCTTGAGAAGGGCTCCTTACAGATTGTTTCATTTTTCTTTTAAATGACAGGTACAAATACAACCACAGTGATGAGGAACRCTTAAAATAATTTCTGAAAAAAAAAATCTGCTGTTATTTCATGTGAATGAGTGCTTCATGCTCCACTAGCTTATACTTTTATACTAATGCCCCACTGCATAGAGCAGTCCAGAGGATGCATTTATGAACTGGAACTTCTGAAGATTCAATTTCTGTTGGAGTGTTTCATCATGTATACTTTTATTTTCAAACTTGAAATAATGGGCTGGCAGCTACGTTTTGTGAGCTTCGTTACACTTGGTTAGAGCAATTTGGGCACTCAGGTGCCTTCATGCGGAGTGAAAGTCCACCACCTGCTTGACAATAAGGGACCTTGTCCTATTCATTATTGTGTTAACATAACAGTGTTTCGTGAATGGCTAAGTAGCTCCCTTTTCAACAGCTTTATAGCTATGGTGGTATGACACTTATTTCCCTAACATCCACCATTTAATGAAAAGCCCCGATTAGTTCTTCTCCCCCCCCTGCCCCCTGGCTAGGTGTTATGCTACCCCTCCAACGCTGGGCTGTCGTGCTGTGGCAGGGGTGAACGCTGCAAGGCAGTAGGAGAGCGACACTGTTAGTCAGCTCTGTCTTGCCTGACCTTAGCGACCAAGGCTGGAGTTAAAAGCAGGGTAGTTGTGTATAAAGCAAAGTGTTACAGACATGTTAATAGCTTCCTCTCCCCACCCACTGTATCAGTGGAGATGCCACGTTCTCTAATGCTTCAGTGGTAACCTGCTGGCTTTTGACTTTGCTTTGTATGAAATGAAATCCCAAATTAGAGGTTAGTTTAAAGTTAATTTAGTGTCCTCACAGTAAAGGGAAAGTTCAAACAGGTTTTAAGAAAGGCTACAACTGTGCTGTTGTTGAGAGAGGTGCTCTGGAGATAAGGAAGAGGCTGTGGGGTATAAATACATCCCATATTTGTGTTTCTGTGTGTGTGTGTCTGTATCTATATGTGAATATATATCTAAATGTGACACTCATCTATGTCTACATGCATAACATTTACTTATTCCTATGCTGTATATGGTTATATGTGATATAAATCTCTCCCTTTGCATTTATTCACTGTATTTTTTCATTTTCTGTATGAAGGCTGTGGCATCCAGCTTGCCCTGACTTCCACCACAGACCATAATGTAGCATGGGAGAAGCCCAAAGTGACTTTTTCTTTCCTTTTTGAACTAACTGCAGTTCTTTCTCCCAGTAGCAATCCTCCTGTTCAATAAAGCTTAGTGTCAAAATCCAGAGGTTAAATACTGCCAGCAGGAGTTTAATGGTAGCAGGATTTCCTTCTTGTTTATTCACATGCAGTTTAAGCAAGTGGAGCATTCAGCATCTGGATTTTGAAGCATGCTGGTCACTTAGCTTTGTTTGGAGGTGCACACACATTGTTCACTTTTCTCTTTCTTAGCCCAATGAAAGTAAAACTTAGAAAAAAGCACACCGTTGGTCCTACTTAAGAATTTCAGCTTCTCTTCTGTTTTGTCCTGAGGCTGGTCCTTGACTTGCGCTGTTGCATAAGCCATGTCCAGATGTTGTCACAGAGAAAGCTACACGGCATGAGTGAAAATTTTGCAAGGCAGTGCATTGACAGTGAAGCAGTGTAGTTGTCTGTATTAAGTGCTCAAAGCCAGGCTGTCAACATGTCGACCAAGGCAAAGCAGTTCACCTATATCTGGAAGAAGAGTGAACTCTCTCAAGAACTAGTATTGATTAAGATTTGATTGCAAATATATATATATATATTTCCTTACTACTTTTCCTCCTTCCTACAAAGCTTAAAAAGCTAATGAGTCTCTAACGGTTGTTGAGAAAACCTGAAAATGTGAACTCAGTGCACACTGCAGGCTCAAAACCCAGAAGGCAAATGAAACATACCTTGTAAGACACTTTAAAGACATATTTTAAAGCCAATTTGATGGTCTGTAGGGGCCTGACTTGTGAGTGTTGTGTACTTGGTATAGGTAAGGCAGCATCAGGCATCCCTGTCTGCTCATTTACCAAAATAGGGCTCTTCCCCTTTTAAGATCCTCATGGGAGCAGTTCAGCTCTCACTACCATTAACAAATTTCGTGTGATAATGCAAAAAACCACTTACCCATACTCAGAGAAAAGCAGTACTTAGTTCACATTCTGGCTCATATCACCCTGACTTTGTTTATACTTAGACATTCATCTGAACATGGGAAGAACAGTTACGTTAGTCTCCAAGGTTCAGATGTTGCAGTGAATTCGTGCCATTGATCAAAGACAGTGATATTGGTCTCGGTTTATGTGGTGATTGTTATCAGCTACAGAATCACAGAATTGTATGGGTATCTAATTCACTGTAATGAAATAGGAGGCTACCAACCCAGCGGGCATTGTCTTTATGTTCATTTTAGCCACTTACTGGTTCATGGTTTGACAAGCAGTCATTTTTCTTCTAAGAAACAAAATATTTCCATGTTTCATGTTTCCAAGAGAAATGTGTTCATTTCACTTATGTGAAGAGTAAATAGGACATCTTCTTACTCATTGTATCCATGTGTATAAACTCACATTATTTATTATTTGAAGAATAAGCGTAGTAGAGACCTTTACTGGGGACATTTGAGCTCTTTAATTTCTGGGACACACAGGACAGTCAACAATGCAGTCATACAAATGACAGTCAAGAAGCAGTCTATAGATATATCTCACAGTATCCTTTTGTGTGTCTGTGGAATCAATGCTTCATTGTCATAGGAATCACAGATATATAGGGCTGGAAGGTATCTACAGACATAAGCTAATTCATTCCCTATCCTGACTGTACATAAAACAAACCTGACATATCTCACTTGTTCTTAAAAACCTTCAGTGAAAGAGAATCTGCAACCTGCCTCAGTGAACTATTTCAACCCTTAACTGCCCTTTCAACTGGAAACCTTGTAGCCTGAATCTCCTTTGCTGCAAATTATACTGCTTGCTTCTCGTACAAATCCCACTCAGGCCCTGAGAATAATTGATCGCCATACTCTTTCTAACAAGCTCTATATATTTGAAGACGTTATCATGCTTCCCCTCAGTCTTCCCTTTTCCAGACTAAACAAATCCAACTCCTTCAACCTTTCCTTGTAGGTCACGTTTTCCAAACCTCTTATCATTCCTGTTGCTCTCCTCTGGATTCTCTCTACATTGTCTGTATCTTTCCTTAAATGTGGTGACCAAAATGGGAAACATTATTCCGACTGAGTTCTGAGCAATACCCAAGGAGAATAGAACATCACCTCCAATAGCTTATACACAACACTCCTGACTTCCGATTGAGCTCCAGACTTTCTTGCAACAGCAAGAAATAATTTAGTTTGTGGCCCACTATGTTTGTTTGTTTTACATTAATATTGCCTATTTATTCCTCATTTAACAATTGCTCATATAACTTCGCTAAGTTTAGTATTTTGCCTGTGTATTGATTGCATTTCATATTCACTTGTGAATGCTTCTCCAGGACATGAAGAATGGCTTGTATTCTGACTGAACTGCCAAAATGCTTTGCAGTTCTTGTCTCATTCCACCTACTCTTTGGACACTACCCACAAATGTCAAGTATAAAAAATATAACTGTGTCCTCCATCCCACCATCGAGATTGTCAGTGAAAATCACACTAGAACAAAGAGGCACAGGGACAGACTCCTGCAGAATCCTATTTGAAATACCCTCCAGTCTGACACAGAATCAGTACTAATTATTATGTTGGGTACTGTTTTTCAACCACTTGGTCACACATCTTTTCATGAAATCATCCAGACTACGTCTCTTCCTTGCTTATGAGAACAGTATGCACAGCAGTGTTGAAAGCCCTACTGAAGTCAGGATTTATCAAATCTTCTGCCTTCTACTATACTGTTATCCAGTCATCCTGTCAAAGAAAGAAATTAGATTGATGTGATCTGTTATTGACAAATCTATGCTGGCTGTTTTTTTCACCTTGTTATCTTCTTGGCGCTTTCAGCTGGATTGTTTAATAATTTGTTGATGTGTATTTCTGGCTGTCTTTAACTGGGCTATAGTTCCAAGGTCCTCTTCTTCTGCTTTTTAAAAACAGTTACTATATTTGCTCTTCTCAGTCCCCTGGAACTGCCCCGATACTTGACAAAATCTTGGACACAATCACTGATGGTCCAGAGATTACTTCATATAGATCATTACAGCCTGGTGGCTGAATACCATTTGGCACTGCAAACTTGAATACACGTAACTTATGTAAATACTGAGTCTTTAACCTGATTTAATTAAGATTTTGTTGTCTTTCTTCTTAATATATTGCTGATACTATCATATGAATATGGTATTTTCATGAAAGAAGCATCGTTTTTATGGGGTTTGTTTTCTGGCATGTTGAAGTATATGTTTGAAAGAATATCTAAAATCTGTTTACATTTTAAAGAGGCCATATGGTACAAGCACTAGTTTAGAAAAGCTTTGGCTCCCAGGAGTATGTCTATGCTCAAGTGAAGGTAGTGCTCTAAAACTGGTCAAAAGAAATAGGCTTGGAAAAGTAACAGGAGGAAAGTAGTGGAATTACTCAACTGTGAGGCTGAAAGGCACCTCAGGAGATTGTGCGGTGTAACCGCTTCCACAGAAGGAAGATCACAGGGGAATAGACAAGCTCCAGTAGATCTTTTATACCAGCTCTTAAAACCTCTAGTTATGTAGTTTCCATCGAAGCCCAGTATTTCACAGTTCTGATTATGAAATGCTCTTGCTAACAACCAATCTATTTTTTTTCTGCAAATTAAGGCAATTTCATCATGTATATAAATACCTGAAGGGAGGGTGCAAAGAAGATGCAGCCAGGCTCTTCTCAGTGGTGCCCAGTGGCAGGTCAAGAGGCAATGGATACAAACTGAAACACAGTAGTGTCTGTCTGAACATGAGGAAACACTCTTTTTACTGTGAGGGTGACTGAGCACTGTTACAGGTTGCCCAGGGAGACTGTGGAGTGTCCATCCTTGAAGATATTAAAAAACTGTCTAGACACGGTCCTGGGCAACTAGCTCCAGGTGGCCCGGCTTGAGCAGCTGGGTTGGACCAGATGACCTCCAGAAGCCCCTTCCAACCTCAATCATTCTGTGATTCTGTGATCTCATCCAGAAGTCAAGGAGAACATTTGAATATTTTCACATTTATCCACAAATTAGGCTTTTGCAATTGAGTTTCTTCTAATCTAAATAAACCCAATTCCTTCAATTTTTTCTTGTATCTGCTGTTCACTTCTAACTGTTCATAGATTTGGATTGTTAAGATAGTTTGGTATTGATAGATCTCTATTTTAGGAAGGCTTTAAACATTGTCTTACATGTCATGTTCATAAGCAATGAAAATGTAATCATCACTACTGACTGAAAAATCTCATCAGAATTGATCAATTATACATTGCCAAATTGGGAGGTATTTCAAATTAAACACAGTAGGAGTCTTTGCCAGGTCTAGATTTATTCAAAAGTTCCACTTCCATTCTCTAGCTCTGCCTATCTTTCACATCAGCCAAGCAAATAGTGATATCATGCATCCCTGGGGTTTGTGTTCAAGCAAGGTGAGGAGCTGAGGAGATGCACTCTTTGACAGGTAATTCACAAAAGAGTTAAAAAAGTGAAAGGGTTTTTAAAAGCAGATGTGAAAAAAAAAAAGGTTTTTTACAGTAAATCTGATGATATGTCTATAATTAAGTCAAAGAGGTTAAAGGCTTATTATGCTAGGATTAACATATGGTAAATACATCCATTGAATTACACTGAGATTCATGTGATGATTACATATAAAATTCCATGTAATGAGATATATTTATCATCAAAAGGTCTTTGGCCTTTAAGAAAATGTTACAACAATTATCCTGTGAACGTGAAAAGTCAATAGAGGTATAAATGCATGTCTTTATGCCATTATTGTGACTGGATTAATTTCAACAAGACCAGCCCTGCTGACATTAAGCCATCAAGGGGGAAGCCTAGTGTTACTGATACATCTCTCAGCATGCCCTCTCATCTCTCCTTGTCTGCTTGGACAGCCAGAAAGAAATCTTTTCCTCAACTCCATCGTTTTAGAACCACAAACGTCAAAATGGAGTTTCACAATGAATATTACAAGATACACAGTCCTACAGCTCTTCCAAAGGTTTTTTCCTCTTGGATCTCCCAAATTTCTCAATGACAAAAGCTGTATTTGACAGCAGCCACTAGACTTCAGTTATCACTATTATGATTTGGAGTAACATTGCTATTAACAAGCAAGCTCAGCCTCATACTCATTAGGGCAAATAAACTGTGGAGTAATAGCAGAATAATAATTTGCCATCTCTGTGAAAGTGAGATGCAAAAATGAAGATGGGGTAGGATTCATGGGTATACATGGACAAGCAGTAAAGAAATTTATCAGATAGATACACATACAGGTAGCAGGCCAGCCTGCCCCTCCTTCCCCCCAAAACAGCAAAAAGCACCCATAGAGAAAAATATGAAACATTATCTCTTCTTTTTCTACCTTGAGTGTCTTGTTAGTTATTTTCTTCCTGTAATATAACAGTTGAGAGAGGAATATTAGTCTATAGGTTGATCCTCTGTGTTTATTCAAACCATATTTTGCCTAATGACATCAAGTGAAGTCTTTTTGTTCCAACCTCTGTTGCTTAGTATCTAACTGATCAACCTCAGGAAGACAGTCTTTCAGTTACCGGTACTTAATAACGTGTGCATTTGGTTGTTCTGCTGGATTTGAACACAAACACTCCATTTAAGATGACTGAAAGCAGATCTGGAGTAGATGGTCTGCCTTGGATCCTGAGAGGGCTGGCATCTTGGTTTCAAGGACAGAATCAATCAGGTGTAATTCTTATTTATGAAGCAATTTTTGTTTTAACATTTGTAACAGCAGTGTTATACCACTTGATCATTTTACATCAACAGCAATATTCACCCACCACCAAGGTGATATAATTATAAAAATCAATAACACTGTTCTTCAGTGGACTGATTAAGCAAATACATTTTATACTTCTATTTCAGTCTGCAAAATGTTGAGAATTTGACAGAGACCTAGATGACTGTTTACTCATAATTTATTTCTTCCTCTTTCTTTAGTAATATTCTACATTGCAGAATCTTGTTTTCCACTATTGTCTTGCAAAAGCCAGTGAAAGACAGGAAGAGGAAAATATGTAGACATGTCAATACTACTTATCATTTCACATTCTTCATTTTTCTCCCCAAACTGTTTTTTACATTTAATAGGATACCAAGCAACTAAGAATACTGTTCTTGTCTACAAATTGCAAATTAAGTTTAGCTATGAGCTCTTGTTTGGAAGCATAAAAGTTTACATTGTATTCTATTTAAAGGCAGCTGCCTTTTGTGGAATTTTAAAATTGTCTAATTTTTATCAAAGGTTTTCCTTTCATGTCCTTTGATTACTAAGCTATATAAGTTAACCAAAAGATAACTAAGCATTAACCAATGCTGCAGTTTTTATCTCCTTTGGCAATCCCACGAGACTTCAGCTAAGTACATTAAACGGAGCATAAATCTTTAAGTTGTTTTCATTAAGTCACATATTTAGAATACATATCCCAGTTTATTTGATCAATTGTAAAATATTAGCTGCTGCACTGAAGATTTGTGACATGGTTTGCAGCAAGTGAACAAACATTTCTGAAGAGCACTGAAAATTTTTGCTGGAATGCATGGATAAGTTACAACAATTAGGGTTTGGAACATCAATTTGTGGGTTTTTTCTTTATGTAACTTGCAAATGTATGCTTAAAGGCCAGTAATACCAACAGGCAAGCTTTGAAGATAATTCTAATATCGGCTTAATATTCTTGGTTTGCATTTCCGTTAATTTTCCCAGTTTTCTGATCTTTTGTTCTTTTTCTTTATTTATTGGCCAGCCCTAAAACCCAAGAAGACCACTAGCTGTAAAAGGGCAGGTGTTGGGAATAGCAGTTTTAGTGTGTGGCTTGGCTTACCATAGCTTCCTAAACAACTCCGTTTTCAACTCAGTAATGATGTTAAAGTATGATAAAGGAGTAGTTATGGTAAGTATTAATACATTAATTATGTGTRTTGGTGGGTGGTCTGAATATAAGATTTGTATTGAATAATTTATTGAAAGTTTTTGTCCTTGAAATAATATGTTGTACTTTCATATTAGTCTTTGTCTAAGACTTTCACATTGTTCTATGAGCATTAGCAAAACATTATGTTCTATGAGCATTGTGTATCTCAATACACAGTAGAGAGAGAGTTGTTCTTCCATTTAAAGAAAGTGAAGCTCAGGTACTGAGAAACTATACAATTTATTCCAAGTCACAGCCAATAGCAAAGCTTAGCTTATTGCCAAAATGTATGGGCTTCAGACAGAGCCTTCCACTGACATGATCCTTCATATCCTTGTGTCTTTTGTGGCTCTTGCATTTTAAAAGAGGACAGTTTAGCTCCTTGGCTAAATTGTCCACAGTGAAAAGAGCCTGGTTTAAGCACCTTCCTTATACACAGGGATTTTAAAAGCTTAATCAGGCCTCTGTCCTACTAATTTTACTCACAGGGGTATTCTTTTCTTATGTGAGCATCCCCGTCCGGAATCAGTAAGGCAGCTAATGTAATAGAAAATTTCCTAAATGAACAAAGGATTTTGCATTAACTTGTTAAATAAGTTTGAAATCATACTACTAAGGTTGTGTCTAAAGCATCTTGAATTTCAAACCCTCACTGCCAAGGGAAGAATTATAACGATATTTACATGAAAAGTATTCTTAAACTACAACCTATGTTACTGTTTCAGTATTTCTGACCAGATATGTAGGATGTGTGGATTTGTCAATACAAAATGGTATTAGAGAAATTCAGACTAGCTGCAGAAGTACACGATAATTTGGCAAGAATTACATATATACTAAACAGTGTTCACTTTTAAAACATGTAGAAAATGCCATATGGACATTTGTCATATTTCCTTTACCAAGATAATCCTGCAGTGATACTATTTAGTTTTACAAGTGTTCAAAGAGAGTAAATGAATGTCCAGTTTTGGTTTTGAAGTTTTAACTCTGTATTTGACATGACTGTTCAGTCGGCAGCTCAAATACAAGCATTCTGAAATTTAAAAAAATACAATAAGCCTGATAACAGTCCTTTATATCCTTTATAAACACTGCTAAAACTTGATTCTTAGTAACAGCAGATGTGGTAGTTCCAAAGTAAAAGCAGGACATCTGCATGTGTCCCAAATCTGTTTGATATAGATGGCATAGCTTCATCTTCATTTATGATAACTGCATGATCTTCTTCACAGCACTGGGAGGTCCGCAATTCCTCGTTTAGTTGTGCATCTTTTGGTAAAGGATTTAGCTGCTACTAACTCAGCAACATGGGGTTTTAGCTACCAAGTATTTTGAATCCTGGTCTGGAATTCTTTGTTTTCTCAAAGACAAACAGCTAGGTAATGCTCAGCAAATGCAAGAGTGCTGTGCTTTATGCATTCTAGGGACGATTATAAAGGCTAGTTCTACTATCAGTAACACACCATTTGGGAATCAGTAACACATTGTTAAAAACTTGTGTACAACAGTCTTTTGTTGGCAGTGAAATACCCCTTTTGTGTTAATATACACTGCAGTTCTGCTTATTTTAAGCATGCTATACATTAAGTAGATACGATAGGTTGGCATTCATTGACAAATTAAGTGAGTTGATTAGCAATCTGAAATCTGCATGGACCTTCATTATGTTTGTCATGAATTGTAGGCCTAAAAAGTGCTTTTCAGATAAAAGACACAAAACATGAAAGTGAAGCAGAGGCTGATAACCCTTTCTGAAGGAAGAGCTATTAGTAAGTCTCATTGCTTAGCCATCTAGTAAACACTTCAATGACTTCTGATTACTATTAACCAACAGAATGATGTTTTTCTCAACAAAAAAAGAATTACTTCTGTTTCCCAAGCTGTGCATTTCAGTTCAATAGAAAGAGAGTAGCTTGGCAAGCCAACTGTGCAAATGGCAAAATGTAAGAAAGTAAGGAATGTAGGCAGATTTCACTCTGTTGAACTACCTGTTTTATCCAAGGCAATTAAAGGGTTGTGAATAGAAATTATGACCTTTGAAATGTTTATTTGGTCAGATCCAAAGTGGTCATCACATTTTTAGAACCAGAAGTTCATTGGGTCTTCTTAAATCAGCCATCAGGTGAAAATCACAGGTCTCACTTGTATGCACTTGATTTAGTATTTTCTGAGATAAACATGTGGTATTTTCCATTGCTTAGAATATATCTAAATATATAACTAGTGATGAATTGAGGTCCTGTATAGATGAGGAGCAGGGGAACAATTCTTTGCCAACGTTCATTCCTGGGCTCCTATGGGAGCCCTGACAGCATAATTTAGGATAGCCTTAAAATTGCTCTAAATTGCATCCAATTGTGTGAAGCTCCAAGATGCTTCCATATAAGCAAAGCATTGCCAAACACAGAAAAATTTCTACCTTTTTCTCATTCACACTCTTATGGGAGAAGCTGTGAAAGAAACAACTTAGGAAGAAGACCTTATATCAGTGTGAGAGTTGATGGGAAAATATAGTCAGAGTTCCTGAGAGGATGATAACAGAGACCAGAATCAATGTCCGTGAGCATATGTGAATGCATTCAAGCCCAGGAAAGACAAAACTTTTAAGAAAAGGTAATATGTAGCTGGAAAAACAGGCATGCTTTCAGGTGCACAGCCTCTTCTTCGAGTAATTCACAAATCTTGTTTCATTTAAATTTTTAGACTATCACGGCTACAACAGCAATATGGACACCCATGTGCCAAGGCAGTTTTGAGCATTTATTTTTGAAGGAGGCAGTTTCATCAGCGTTGTCAAAAGCAATGGTTAAAAGAAATGAAAAATCACTGGATAGGTACAGTTTGGCTCATTTTACGAGGAGGCGGGACATGAACAACTGAAATTGTCTTCTAGTGTATGTAAAGCACAACAGGCCACATGAAGCCTAGGCATGCTGTTACTCTTTAGGGTACTCTTTAGTTAGGGCCTAAGTCTGCATCCATCAAAATTATCAAAATCTTGTTATTGATTTAACTTGGATCAAAACCACTTGATAGGGAAAATAATTCACATCACATTATACACAAAGTTTATCTCTGTTGTGTCTAATACTCTAGCATCTAGGTACCGGGAAATGATTTATAGCTATAAAAAAACCTCTTCATGTTTCATTACTTCAGCCATACTGCAGTAAACCACATCGATATAACAAAATATTTGGTATGCAGCAAAATTTGTCCCATCGTTTTTGAAGGAAACTCAAGTAAAGTCTTACAACACCTATAGCACAGTAGAAATCTTTCATAAACCTGGGAAATGCAGTCGGCTCAGAAGCATGCTGAACCATGAACTTAGTTCTGCACTGTTTCCAGGTAGGCTTGAATAGTTCATTAGAAGGACAAATACATTTATTTATTTACTAGGTAATCAGAAGCAGAGTTAACTTTTAAGTACTTCTCTGCTGTCAAAGTGGGGGTTTCTAATGAACAGCTCTATTTTGTCTTTTGTCATCACTTGTTCATATTAAGGAGTGTAAAACATTTCTGGTTTGTTTAGTATGTAAATTATGTCTTGCATGATCTAAGAGGTAGCTTACAGGTCCAAGGTCCTGGGAAGAACCAGTCTATTCTTAGGTACAGGTAGGTCAGCAGCAGAGTTTCTTCACAGTGAAAGCATAATCACAAAGAAATTCACAAATAAAACCTTCCATGTCTTTACTGTGTGTTTAGGTTAAACTGTTTTGCATAAGTGTGGAAATGAATTATCTATTCATTTTAGATCCATTGTGTCCTTATTCAGCATAGCTCTTAAAGAAAGGCCAAAGAAATCCTGCATAACACCAGTGGAGCTTTCAAATGCTTCAAAGAGCACGGTATCAATTGAAATATCATCAGGCATGCTAACATGTAGCTGTCAGGTGAGCCTGATGGGCTGTTATTACCACTGTCATGACTATTATTGCTGTTATAATTATTTGATCTAATTCTAGGATAAGCCAGGACCCCATTTCTGTAAGTGGTATATAAACACAAAAGGTCTCTGCCACAAAGGCTTACGAAGTACAAACTTAGTAAAGTCTGCTCTGGTTCTGTGTCAGTTAACATATGAACCCTAGCAACAGTCAGGTATGCAGAAAAGGAAGAAAGGAGAGACTGACTTTCTGTATTAATGAGTGATGTCCGGTATATATATTTAGTGCAGTTAGGATATGCTACATTTGATGCATTTACATTTTTTTTGTGACTAGACAATGCAAACATAAGCAATTCCTATCCATTCAAATCAGCTTTCTCTGGTAGTTCTGAGCATTAGAAAAAATCTTTATGTTCTTTTCAGCCTTTGGTATCCAACAAGCGGCCAAGCATTTTACCTTGAGCAATTTCGATTCCCCTTTACATTCCCAGTGTCCTTCAAATTCTGGGGCCTGTGGCCATAGGCTTAATGAAACTCAGACACTGGATCTCAATGCTGATAGTTTTGACTAATAAATTTGAATCATTAAGCACTCCAGGAGGGAGTAAAGCTTTCGTGTAAAGGGACAGATTCTTATGGAAAGTGAATTACTGACGAAAGGTGAATGAAGTCCAGGAGAAAAGCAGGACATAATTTATGTTCTGTTTCCAACTGAATCTTGAGTTTTGTGGTAAAGGGATCATATAGCTGTGTTAAATACTGAAGTCAGATTAGAATTTGATTTTTTTCTTTCTAGTATAAGATTCCACAAATCAAAACTGTTTCATATGGAAAAATCCAAAATGCTTAAACTTCCATGGTATGTGTTTTTCTCATTGTGTAAAAGTTGTCTTGCTTTCATTTATAGGCAGATTTCTTTCTTAGCAAAACCTTTAAGATTATTGATAGCTTGTATTTGGATTTTATATTTTGATAAAAAATTAATGCTAATATTAAAACATGCAACATTTAAAAACCAAACTAGGATACAACCTCTTTTCACAATATTTTTAGAGGTTTCAGTGTGAGGATAATGAAATTATCTTAAATGATTTGCAGAGTCCTTTTGGAAAATAATAGCTTTTTCACATTTCTGTAATCATTTTTTTAAGATATGGATACCGATTGTGCATGATGATTCATAGTCTCTCTTCTATATCTTAGTTTTCCTTTCCTTTTTCTCCCCTTCACATATTCTCAGCTCGCTTAACTAGTACCATTTTGTGTCTCTCTCCACTTTATGATATGATGAATGCAGCCATTCTTCTCTCCCCATCATTACAGCTGGTCTTTGATCCAGTATGGCTAATTTATATTTACCATCTATCATCTACCATCAAAACTTTATTGGAAAAGAGGTGCACCTGGACTGAATGAATTTCTTTTGATGGAGTTTGAGACTATTTTAGGACTTGTGATTAGGACACATTCATCCTCTTAATGGAACACAACAAAGCCATCTTCAAATTTGTGCCAGCAAGCACTTGGTTTGTTTCAGAATGTCATGGATATTTCAGAGTTCATCCAATGTTAGACTTGGCTACACTCATTTGTTAGTGATTTGATCAGAAAGGTTATCTTCCCTGGTAAATTCTGCTGTGTTTTGTGCACAGACAAATTGTATTTATATTTGTAGCACAATCCTAATCATGGTGGTTGGACTAGATGACCTTTAAAGGTCCCTTCCAACCTAAACTATTCTATGATTCTATAAGTCATTGTAAAACTATGAGGATGTATCTACCCAACAGACTGAAGAAAAGCAGACTATATTAGATAATTATGACCCCTACTCTTCCATAGCTGAATTGTTACAAGTACCTGAGCTTGTTGGTTTTATCCTATTTAGATATGTCTTCATTGCACATTAAGACAATACGCAATGTGCAATTAATACTCTGAGATTACAGATGTAAGTTAAAATAAAAGTACGTGCCTTATACCTGTATACAGCCATCAAAAAATCTATCATGAATTTTCTTTAGACAATTTATTCGTAAATGACTCTTTTACCACAAATGGTGGTATTATGCTAACAATTGAAAATCTTACAGATAAGCAAATTGGACAGTTTCTTTTATATCAAATGTTTAAATGCAGCTGTGAAGTGTGGGTTACACTGTCAATTCCCCTTTATGTGATTTGAAACATGTGTTGCACTAAGAGGTACTGGTGGCAAATATCTACACGCTACTGATATAACTTATTCTTAGTGGGGTCAGCTCTAGGTTAAGACACTGAAATTCAGGACTCTACAGGCAGATGCCCACATGGGCACTAAGTGCCTAAACTTTCGTTATAGTTACTGAGGATCTAATTAATAGAGCCTAAAAAGTGATTTAGCTCATCTAAAGCAGAGATCTACTGTGTGTTCAGTAAATGAATATCTAAGCATGGCTGGCTCCACTGGGCTTGATTCAATTGCCCTTAGACAGCTAATTAGTATCGTTTGAGATGCCCCAAGGTATCTCAGACATGTGCAAAAGCTTAGGAATATGGCAGAGGAGACCAAAGACCTTCTGAAGTGGCAGCAGGAGGACCAGTGGGACACTCCAGGGCAGCTCAAAGGGCAGGAGGCTACCCAGAGCAGTACGCTGAACCGCACTGACACAGATACCTAGCACAGAGGTTTATGTGTAGATACTTAAATTACATTGTCTTAACCTTACACTGAATCTGACCCCAAACTTTTTTTTTTTTTTTAATAAACTCTTACGTGTTGCTACATTTTTCTAGGAAAAAATGGAGCAGCCAGGTATCCCAGCTCCTAGGAACTCATCACACTGTCCTCAGGCAAAGGACACAGAAGCTGTCTCTCACTAATGGGACTTAACCAGGGAAACCTGACTTGTCTGAAAGGTCTGCATCATTCTGGGGAAGGCCCTTGATTCAGGGAAGTCCCCTGTCTCAAAGCTGGAAGGATAGAAGTCTAGAAAGTCACAATTCAAACTGAGTCCTGCAAAGCTTTCACTCTCCTGGCTGTGACAGAGGTCCAAGCTTCGTCACAAGCAGGTGGTGTAGGCAGCTCTAAGTTGCAGTCAGCTGGTGGGGAACCTGGAAGATCTCCAGTCCACGTAGTCCAAGGCAGTACTGCCCCAGAGTCACTGAATCTGGCAGACTAGTGTGTCCTAACAGCCTGCTCCAGTCCACTGAAATTCTTTTTGTATATTGATGAGAACTTGTCAAATTCAGCATACTTCTGCAAAGCATTTAGATAAGAAAAAGATATTAAGAATTTCTTAGGTTAAGAGGCTGTAGCAGTTCCTTCTTAGCATCTTCCAGTGAAGCATGCTTGGTCCATGTCACGTGATGGAGGAGTGGCAGTATAACCATACATTAGAGCTGAGTTTGACCTCATGATGTATGTGAGAAAAACATCTAAACTGATCATTTGGAAGATTCTCTGAGTAGGAAAAAAAAGACTTCAGGTGGAAAATTCCTGCCAAACAATTATTTGTAGTTCAAATTTGGTGCAGAAGGCTGAAATGGAGAGCAAACAGCTTTTTGGAGTGAAATGACAGATTTTAAGAATCGAGGACTTACACAGCACCTCAGGCAGTAACAGTAACAATGCTCTGACTTATRACAGGGTCAGTGGTGGATTTACTGTGGATGCAGGAGAAAGTGCAAAGGGACCTTTACTCCTCCCTCCCCATGCAGATCCCATTAGCATAACCTGCTCTCGTTGGGGAAATGATCCCATGGTGTCTCTACAGTCTGCTCCCCACCCTGTCCCCATGACAGCTGCATCCAGTCACCGGCTCACCATGGGACTGATGACGGGTTGTTCACTGATAATGACCCACACTTCATAACTCTTTTTTTTCAGTCCTCCCTGATAGACCGTCAGTTCCAGCAAACCTGTGCTAGGCAGTGACAGAAATGCAAGAAGAGACATTATTAACAARAGCATAGCAGACTCTGAACACCTAGGCAGAGTCAAGACATCCATATTTTGTCATATTAGAATATAATAATAACACAGAACATCACACTTAAGTGTTGATATAATCTTTTTCTATATTTGATTTAGAATAAAACCAACAGTTGTTACAATAATCAGGGTCTATTGGCCTTGGTCAAGTGAGAGGGTTACAACCATTTATTAACTTAATCCTTTTCATGTGTTTCAAGCTAGAAAATAAACACTCATTTCTAAGTATTGTATCTGTCTGTTCAACTTTTATTGTAGCCAGAGCACTGGTGTTAATTAAATGCTGTGTGTGATTTTAATCCCTATCATTTGCCAGGATGCACACAGGAAGACAGCACCTTAAACAATGCAATCATCAGAGAAATCTATTTAATCATTTGCTTTATTATTCAGGGAGTGTAAAACTTCTTCTTATGGTATTGTGATGCCCTGTATTCACAGTCCCCTGATAGCACAGAAGTAAAACAGTTAAAGCATTAGCAACCTCAAGTTTGCCAAAAGCCTGACATTAGTTTAAAAATAACAAGATTTTTAAAAGAATACAAGTTTAGGGTTTTTTCCCCCATTTGTGATCTTTTTTTTCTGAGCTTTTTGGTTTCATTTGGGTGCATTTCAAGATTTCCTTAGCCTCCGCATGGTCTAAGAACTCCTTTTTAATGAATGTTTTTCTCTTATTTCTTGATTCCAAGAGCTGAGACTTTTAGGAAAAAAAACAAGAAACCCAAACAAAACAAAACAAAAACCTAATAATGGAGTGTGACAGAATCCTGACTTAGTCAGACCTTTGAGAGGCATCTGCCTACATTTTATACACTGCAAGTGACAACCCCCACCCAAAAGAAAGACTTTTGATTCAAAATGTCAGGTTTTGTTGTAATGTAAACTAGGGTAATTAACAAATTCTTATACAGAGAAAAAACAAAGTAATTAGGTCAGAGGGCACAGAAATAACAAGGAGGGAAGAAAGCCATTTCCTGCAACCATCTGAGTCCTCCCAGGTCTGTCTTTGCTTTCCCACTTGGTTCAGGCCACTGAGAAACTATCATCTGGATTGCACCAGTTTTGCATGCTCCTCTTTAATCCCTGGGCTCTTTCTTCTTCCATCACCTCAAAACCCTGCRGTGCGTTTCTCCCTTGCTCTTCCCAGCATCCCCTCCTAAGCTGCAGTCTCCCAAATCCTCACTGTGACTCCCTGCATTTTTCATTCCTGCCCAGACTGGATTTCAGAAGCAGCTTCTCCGAGAACCCCTCAGCTGCTGAGACAGTGCAATGTCCCCCTCCCTCCAGGACTCTCCCCTGACCCAGTTGTTCTCATGTAACCCAGGAACAAATAAAGCAGACGCCGATCTGTTACCCCAGTGTTTTGCAAGATCAATTTTACTATAAAATGAAGCTGGCAGTATATAACCTGCATATGTCCTTTATAACCTGCTGTGCTAACCTCCGAGTTGGTCAGATGTGTGTTTCCACAGCCTTGGTCCTGATTTCAAGTCAATTGCTATGTTTTGTGTGTTTATGCAAATATATATATCACTCTTGTGTGCTTTACGCTGCATATTTTCACATGCATCTAACTATGCATCTAACTATATGATGTCTGCCAAACTCACAAGTAGCACAGTTTAAGGCTCTGCATGCACAACCCAAATGATAGCATTAGATAGATATATACACACGAAACAAAAGAAAGTCATTATAGAGTTAGAATGTCGTTTTACAGTCATGCTCATTCTTGCAGTAATCAAATATATTTACTAGTTTATTATGTAAATTAAATATAAATATATTCTGCCATTGTGTTGCTCTAAGAAATCCAAAGTAGATAGCAATTCACTTTCCGTTACAAACACAATACATGAACAGTTCTCATTCACTTGACTAGATCTTATATATTGATTTATAAATGGCCAATAAATGGTACTAAATGTTTACCAGATGTGCTAGTAAATGATTTATCAATAGTTATGAGTTGTTTCAAAACCTAATGAATAATTGGGGTTTTTATATTAATTGCTCACAACTCCTTTAATAGAGATTCTGAGAATCATCTATGACATACCATACATGCTTACACTATCAACTTATTTTCCATTTTAAAATGAAAATGCCATATAGAGTTTGATCCAAAATAATGCTTAAAGATATTCTCTCATCCTTCTCTAAAAACGCTATCATCCAAATACAAGTATAAATTAGAATCAAATCTACTTACTGGCAGATGTCGCTGTTATATCCTGATATATTGTCTATGCAACTAGTGTAGGGCCTTGGAAGTAAATCCTTGGTAGGAGTTTCAAAGTGAAGACTATAATCCAAATATAAGCCAATAAACTTTGTAAAGAATAAGCCTTTGAAACTTAGGACAAGAAAACTCTCTCACTTCAGGAGAGATGTTTTTCTTTCTGTAGCTAAGCAATCACTTAGCTGATATTTGAATCTTAACTTATGTTTCTTGAAGCTGTTCTTTGATCCAATACTGCTCAGTCAAAATCCACTGTTGTAAGTTTATATATGGGATAGAAAAGTGACCTCAGAATGTCACACCATGTGTTTCTCATGAGCTGTTAGCATGCTATTCCCTCGTGATTAGAAACGGCAGGATTCCCCTTGTGTTGAATGATCTGGTGATATCATGGGACTTGCATTTCTCTGGATCTTTAGCTACTTCATGAAGACAATACAGCACAGAATCTTTTTTTTCCCCAAACTATTGTAAGACTTCTATATCATCAGAATAATGGAATTTTGTGTAAGCATGAGGACAATAGCTGATTCAGGCTGGGTTCTGGGGCAAGAACTGGATATTTAGTTAATTGGCTGGAAACTTCTATTAACTGGAGACTAGATAAATGATGCTTCAAAGCACAATGCACCTTTGAAAGACTGACTCTATGTCAAAATTAAAACATAGGCCTGCAAACCATGAAACAAATTTTGCTTTCATACAGTGCTGTCTATTTACAGCGACAGCACGCTCAGTAGAAGAGCGCACTCCACACACATGCAAACGCAGCAGTGTGTGCCACTTATGCCTCGTTGTACAATGGCCAYCTGCAACAGAAAGGCAGGAGTGATCAAGAGGTAAAATGGGACTGGAAAGAAAATGAAGCAAGACTGATGATGAGGACCAGCCAAGAAAGGCTGGTTTTGGGGGTGGGAGGAATCTTCAGATAAATCCCAGCACTTCAGGCATTAGGGCTCTAGGTGAATTGGCATTCAAGAGAGGGATGAAGGTGATGGAAGGTGGGTTGCAGGTGTTCTGCTTCCTAGTTACAAAGCAGAACTGTAGCCTCAAAGGAGGCTGCCTTTTCTCTGAAGGAAGAAAAGTGCAGTGATTATGTCTATTCCTATAAACTGTGGGGAATGAGATTATACGGGGGTGGAGTGGAAGGAGGAACAGAACGAAGAGATGGGTGAAAGCCTTAGGGTTCCCACACACACACCAGCTAATCTCCGGAGACCACATGTCTTGGAAGAGGAAGAGCTCATGCTAAGATGCCTGGGGCTCTTCCACTGCTGAGCTGCACACTCTTCTTGCTGTGACAATACCTCCTTTGGAGGAAATGCTAGGGGGAAGGAGGAAAGGATGAAACTTGGAGCTTTCTGAGTTTATCACCAAATATTCACCCTGGACATACTCCGAATGCAAGTGTCCAGTGTTAGTCTGTAAATAAGAATGGAAAAGTGGTGACTACAGTTTCAAGCCACTATAGAAAAAACCTTTATTTACAAGTGACTTTGTGAGTTTATTTGGAAGTTCCTTCTTCTGCTCTGTCTTGAATCAGAAAGTGCTATACAGTAAGGACTTGGTGAATATAGTTGTTTCTGAGTTTCTTACTTAGCTCTGACCACCTCAGAAAAGTTCAGGAATGACTTTCAATCAGGCATTTTTAAATTGTTTTTAATTTATCTAAAAACAGGCTAAAGAGTTTAATTAGCAGGCTCAGAGTAATAGTTATACCATTTTTCCTCTGCTATCAGCTTTCACTTTTATTTACGATGGGAGTCCCCCTTGTATCTCCTTTCCCACAGGGCCCACTATCACTAATATTTCTGTGATCTGTGAATAAACCAAAATTTAAAGTTAGTACTTACAATCAATGCAAATTAATGATTTCTTAAAAAAAATATTTCAATCAGGAAAAGCAGCTTTGTAGTTGAAAATCCCATGCTGGCCTTAGAGTGGGAGTTTTTCCAGCCTCTGCTTAAATCCAAAAAAATACTGCAATCTTCTGGCACAGGCTCACTGTAATGCTTTAAAAACAATTTAGCAACTGTCATTGCTGTAATTACAGTAACTAATTACCATCCTTAGCAAACAAATAGCTTAACATAATACGCAAGCCGAATCAATTTTGAAGAAATGCAAATTCCGAAAGCGAAAAAGGGCATTTTGGCAAACCTGAAAGAGAAGCGGGAAAATAATACACTTTGTTTTATCTGCACATAATTCCCAGGGAATATCATATCATAAATATTTGCATTCAGTTCTTATCAGGACATTTGCATTTGCTTCTTATCAGTCTGCAGGCCGGACTCTGCCAGATAGAGAGTAGAGCTCCACACCATGCACATATTTCTAATGAATCACGTCTCAGGCCAAGAGAATATTTTGGCTGGAACTTTATCACTGAGATGAAGAGGTCATTTACTCTCAGAGTCGGTTCATCTTGGAATTGTCTTGAGATTTTTCTGTGATTCAACCAACATTTTTTAAAACAAAAAAACAAACCAACTTTGCATTCTGTTCATTTCTGTAGCACTTATTAAGTCTGATTGTCTCAGAAGTAATTCCCCCCCCAAAATCAAAATCATATGTAAACAGGTTTGATTCATATTTATGTCCCACACTCCATAACAAACAATGCTGCACATTTTCCAGTGTACAGAAAAAGAATAAAGCAATAACAGACTAAAAATAAAGACTAAGAGTGAAACAAGCTGCACTTAACAACCATTATCTTGAAATTTAATGCCAAATCCTTTTGTAGTACTTCAGAAATACGTTTGATTAGTGGCAGTTTTCTCAGTAATGAGAGGAAAAGTTTATGATGAGAAAACAGTCTCTCTAATGAGCCATCAGATTTCCTTAGCCATTTCCCCAGAAAAAATATTTTTTTCACCTTTTTATTATAAAAAGTGCATTTCACCTGTAAGAAAAACAAGTGGAAAATGTCATAAATCTGAAAGTCACATACTTTTTCCTGTTGCTAGCTCAGACACACAAACAAAGGGAACATACACCAAAAGCACTGAATCAACTCGATTCTGAATTCTGCATTTTGCATGTATTGCAAACATTTGTTTTTACTTGGAATACAAGTGTGAGCCCATAAATACATTCTGTGATGGCAAGAAAGTTGCTCATGGCCTCCTATACCCAAGTATAAAACTGATAACTATTACATGCCATCTGGGAAAAGGCAGATTTTGCACATTAATTCAATGGTATAACTTTTCCAAATATTTTAATTGAACTGAGTAATTATTCTCTGTGACTTTGGTTCACTGCCAGAATACCCCTTTTTTGTTTTTCTATTTATATACATTTTATATTCTTGTAGTCAAATTTGGAATTTAAAACAACTTTTGTCCCAAAGTGTGTATTTTAAAGCCATGCAAATTATCACTTTCAAGTTCCTGAACTAGTGCAACAGCCAGATCCCCACCTGATGCAAGTTGGTATTATTCAGTGCAGTGTTGCTGTTTACACCAGCTGACTATTTGGCACTATTTATTTTTATATAACTTCTGGGAAGTTAAATCTTGACTAGTGATCAATCTACTATGTGGTGTGTGATTTCTTTTATGTGTTGTAACATAGCAAACAAATTTGTCTCCTGGTCATTTGAAGCGGTACAAAACCATTTTAAAATGGATCTATTTTTTTTCTATGTAATGATCACTTAAAGTTAGTTTCACCTGATGCCCAAGTATTCTACTTTGATTTATTTGTTGAAACACACTGTGCAGTTTCTAGTTCATTATTATCCAAATGACTGATACAGCTCATTTGGACCAAGGAAAACATCGCATCAGTGGTGTCAGAATTATCTGAAAACAGCTCCTGAAGCCATACTGCTGTTGCCAAACTTGGGATGTTTCTGATAATATACTGTGACCATTATAGAATGAATGCTGTCCTGCCCTTTCCTGATGCAGTATTTGGATGCATTATTACAGTGCTGTAAGCATGGGGCAGGACACTTGACTGCCATTCAGCTGTAACAAAGAAGAGTGAATATGTGCAGCACATATGCAAGAAGAATTGATGGAGATCTACAGTTATAGAAATCATCCAGTCATTGTTTCTATAGAAGAGTTAGCGTCACCTAAATTTCCTCCTTGAATCATCAGAAACTGGTGGAAAAAACTCTGGCAGCAGAGACAACGACATCCTCAAGACTTCTCAGAGATCTCCTTTGGCATAAGTACAAATCTGAGCTCCTGAACATTTCCCCCACACATAAAATGTGTATGAAGAGGAAAAAAAAGAACAAGATTGTCTCTCTCTAATATACTTCTATGAAATCAAATGTGATTTCATTGAAAACTAAAATTTGGTATTTGCTGTAAAAATAGAACAGTTAAGCTCTTGTTTCTATGTTGCTGAACATATACCACTGCAGTCAGTGATAATTTAGTTATTTTAGCTCATTGGGAGCAGTTTCATGCTCATCCATGGCCTTTTTCTCCTTGTTTCTCATTTTAAATTACATTCATATTAAACTAGGACTAACAGTGTAGTGCAAAAGCCATTTTGAACACGCAGTTAAATTCCGTAACTCATCTGGTCTAGAAATCATCTCTATGGTTCATGTTTTATCATTTGTTTTTAGCTCTTTCTTTGAGGTGGGAAGGGCTTACAGTTAAGAGCCCATTATCAGAGTGAAGGATGCAGGAAATCCAAAATATTTATGTTTGTTCATGGCACATGGACAAGAAACAGTGCTCAGGAAAAGGGTTTTCTGATTAAGTGATTGAAAACACTCTGGTGTATGTTAATGGCTTCGTCTGTCCAACAGATAACATCATCTTTAGCCTTATCGCTGTTCTTGAACTTATTTTAAACATTCTCCTTTGCTCTTCCAGTTATATACTACGCTCTTTTGGCATCCCGTCTCTTCACTGCAAATCATCTCATTTGTTTGCTTTCTAATTTTTTTGCCAGCAGGTTGGGTGTAAAAAGAAGCATTTAACAGATACTTGAAGTTAAAAAATACTTTCCTGAGTGAAATTAATTTACATGGAATTAAACCATACACTTACAGAAAAAGAAAAATTGGTTTTAAAAAGAATAACGCTTGAATTTTAATACCTTGATATCATTCTGGCTGCATGAGCACTGTGAAAAGATAAAGATGAAGGAAGATCTGATCATTATTTAAATGTATGCAGAAAACTCCCAATAAGATAAAATTAGGTAAGATCATGGTAGATCACAATTTTTAAAATACTGAATATGTCCTTGTCTTTTTAGCTGTAAGAATCTGTCCAGGATAAGACATTATGAAGGCTTTTGTAGCAATCATAGTACCACTAATAGTAACTTATAAGGCACCTTTCATTGTGCAGGATCCCAAAGAGGTTAACAAAATATGTCTGCTGCTTCTTCATTAAATTATTACTGCTTCTCATAAAAGAGCTATGTCTATATCAGAGGTACATTGCTATTTAGATATACGCTGTCTGTATCAGTAAGTGGGGAAAACGGCTGATCCAGAAATTAGTACATAACTATAGGCCTGGATTTGACCTCCTAGCCTATTGTTGAGGGTGCAACGGATGAACAAAATAAAACGTGACTTCTCTGGTGACAGAGAGAGGGAGGGAGAAGACAAGGAGGGAGGGAGAGCTCAGAAGAGGGAGGACTGCCTTCCAAGACCTGATTCAAGATTTATTTCTGTGTTTTGTTCAGTTTTAAATACAGAAATGGTTCTTTATCAGTGTCTAAAATTCAACCCCACCTTTCCCAAGCCAACCAGTCTACTCTCTTGGCCAGTGGGAAACGTGTTTAAATCCCTTCAGAGTGAGCTGGGCATTGAAAGAAGTCTGATATTTTCTTGTTTGAGGGACTAATCGCCATGATGTTTTACAAGAGGTAGGTTGCACCCGTAGAGACTACAGCAGTTTAAAAGAAAAGGTGGGATGAGCTATAGGAAAGGAAGAGAGCCAGGCTGTGCACCCCAGGTGGACAAAGGCACCCTGGAGGAGCTCTGAGCGAGGGAAGGGCCAGCAGGGTATGAAGCGCCCACCCTTTGTCAGCACTTCTTGTTGACTGGTTCTGCTGAGGTGCCTAAGATGTAGATCCTATTTACTGGCATTTATCAACTGTAAGCAGGTAAAAGTTCCTAGAAGGGACTTATTCTGTCTTTGTACATGAAAAAAATCTGAGTCAATGTCTACATTTCACATCTCTGTATCTCTGGTCTCTGAAATGAGAATAGGAGACCTCATTCAGATATTTATTCTCTTGGGAGAGGGGGGAAAGTTGATCAAAATTTGCAAGGTGGTCAGTATTAGAGATGTACTAGTGTTTCTTTATATAGAAATTAATTGAAGCTGGTCACATTTTTAAAGGACTAAAATAATTGAACACATTTTTTGATACATATTACCATTGTTCATTGAATTCTTTATTCAAGCATGTATAGTATTCACACATAGAATTACTCTAACACCTCATAAAACTACTTGTTGAACACATTATTTGATGAAAAATGGTAAAATTTCTCAGATAATGGATTCCTTAAGTGCTATTCACCCAGYTATAATACAGATAAGAGATTTTTACTAAAACACAAAGCACTTTAGGAACCCTTTGAATTGAAGGACCTACATAAATATTGTATTCTATGTATAGAAGGGTACACAACAGTCTACTCTATTGAAATTACAGCAGCTATACCCATTTCTACTAATATGACTCCAACCCAGGTTATAAGCATTGCATAGTACATGTTGACTTTTCTTTTATATTAATGAACATACCACATGCTTGCCCATTTATCTATCCTTATATCTTTGTCTAACTTTGTATAGGATACGTACGTGAAACTCTTCATGCATCACTGAAGTGCTGGCATCCATTGAGGTGAAAGGCAATTTCTGTTTAACAGGAGACAGAAACGTAAAACAAATGTTTAGGACAGGAAGCGAAGGAGAACTAATCCAGCTGAAACTCCAGGGGATTCCAAGCAGACAGAATAATATTTGCAGATGTGATTAAATTCTTTGTTATGAATGATTTTTTCCCATGAATTTAGGACTTTTTTCCCTGTATCTTGTTGTTGTTGTTGCTGTATCATAAACTGTATCATAAACTGAACATAATGTAGATATATTTTAGTCACAAATATTTGCTTTTGACCTTCTCAGAAAGTTATTACAACCAATATATTTTTGAAGCACTGATGGGGGCCAATCATATTTAATACTTGTTGTCCATAGGGCATAACTGATCATCTAAACCTTATACTATTGCTCTGGATTCCTTATGGATGGCTGATACTTTTTAAAGACCCCTACCCCAAAAAAGGAATACCAAAGGGTGAAAGGTGCATGCCAAAACACCCTACTAGTATAAATATTCATGCTGAAATTACTCAAAGTCTTGGGAATCATGGACATTACGAATGAAGTGGCAGTTTTCAGCATAGTCTAAAACAGATTTAGCTATGGTGGCAGAAATAAAGAGCTGAACAGTGTTAATGGCTCATTTTTTTAAACTAGTCAGATAGCACTTCTTGTATTCATTCTTCCAACCGCAGCAATTGTCCCAATTGTCCCAGAGGTCTCTCTTCATTCTCAGCCAGGACTACGCTGCTGGTAAGGCGATACAGGTAAGCACAGGCACCGTAACAGAAGGATGCCTTAGAGCCATTAATTTAACCCTGCCTCTATGGCACAGCAGACATTTAAGGGAGTTTAAGGAAGGGTTACTGGGCTACTTGACAGCTTAGTTTTGGATCTCCTTGCCTGCATGGGCACAAGGCCACCCCGGAAATCACAACTTACTGGTTGTAAGTCCCATTTGGGCTTTGTTCCTTTTGGTCAACAGTCAGTGTCGTGACAAATTAAATGTTCATCTCAAATTCCCAAGTCTTTCTCCTTTTACCAAAACCCTGTGGTGCTGTCAGGAGGTGACAGGGAGGGAAGAAGGTCTTGGGTCTGCGGCAGCTTGGTGGGACAGGAATGGTCCTCCTGGACCCAGAGCAAGCACTTGCTCCCACCCACCAGCTCATGCAAGCGCAAAGACAAGGGCAAAGGGGCTGGAAGGAGTGCAATGGCCAGGGCGCAGGCATGTGGGCTGGCAGGCTGCCCATTCCCCCAGGAGCAGGTTATGTGGCTGGGGCCACCCCTCTGTCTTCTCCTGAGCCACTTCCCACTAGCCTTTCCTGCTTCTCAGTGTACGGCCATGGAAAAAAGAGAAAAATAGCTTGCTGGTAGAGAAAATCACTGCGAGGGGTGGTCATGACCACTGTGGAAAAGTTTCTGGACCTGACAGGTTTTCAAACTCATATTTAAGCACCTATTCTTACCCCGATTCATGTCCTAACCTTCAATATTAATTGTTCTTTTTGATGCAGTCTAGAACAAAGAGAGGAAAAATAGGGTCTCTTTGTATCTGGAAAACACACCAATTGAAATATCATCGTCAGTAAGTCCGCTCTACAGGCATTAATTGATATTGTCTGAATAAGTGGAAGTGCCTGTCAGAGAAGCCTTTTAAACTGCTGACTTGTTTTCCTATCCAGTATACTTAAAATTGGCATGATGTTAGCTTCCCTCTTAGAAACCTCACATTTTGATTTATGAATGTTTTCAAATTTTTAAGATTCTCAAAAACRTTGTTTCACCTGTAAGTAGAGAGATAGCTTGTTTGGCTAACTGCCTTGAATGAGTGTGTGCCAGGTAATGAATAATGCCATGTTCAATATTCTAAATTTGTGTTCCAAATTCTGAATTCCGAATGAGCTGCATGGAAGTATACTGATAAGTGACTGATTTTTACTGCAAGGATTGTCTTCTTTTAAACTTTAAATTTAGTCGCCTTACTTTACTCAAAGCATTTTTGAGTGGAATGGGATTTAAAGTGATAGTGAATAAAATTCCTCCATCTTTCTAAGTCTTTGAAGATGCCAAACTGAATAAAAGAGGGATAAATGAGTGCAATATATTTCTGCAAAATAAAAGGACCAAATTCATCCCTGGCTGCACCTACCAAGAGTTAAGCCAAGAATGAGTTTCGCCCAAGTATTAAAGTATCAAATCTGTTGAGATACTCCCCTGAGACCAGTCAGTCTTTATAAATAAACACTGTATTTTAATTCCAGAACTCCTCTTAATTACATTATATAACAAAACTGGAAAAAAAAAACAAAGTGAGGAACTCAGGGAAAACATTTACCAGGGGTGGACTCTGAGATACTGTACTATTTTCCAGTCTGGAATATAAGAAAACATTGTGTTTGTTTCTTATTTACATAACCTTATGATAACTGCTGACTATTTAACAAGCATTTTTGAAAATTGAGGTTAATAAAATCAGTGTTGACAAAGAGACAAAGGAATTAAGTCTTTTATTAGAAATTTAACATGAACATGAACTAAATTTTATTTGAATATATGACTAAGGTCAWCACTATGTAAAGAAATGTGAGATAAAGATCGTTCACATTTTTGTTGCTGCACATGCTACAGAGATTATATATTATTCTAAGTTCTCTTTTCCTCTTTAATTAACACTTAGTGTCATATTTACAGACATGGAAAACTACTAAAATGGTGCAAATGATAAGCAAAATAACATCAAAAGTCCATTACAATTATCACAATATATTTTGCTCAGTGTAATAACGTGGAACTGATAATCATTATTTAAGTGCAATTAAGTAGCTGCCTTAAGATCAATAAAATGCAAAATAAAAACTAGCTTGGATATCAAGAAAGTCATAGCAGCAGGACTGCATTTAGTCAGTCAAATATACACAGTGGTGTAGCTGTGGAAATGATTGACTACATTAGCTACCACTGCATATTGTGATTGCTCTTGACTTCACTTGTACCAGTCCTTCAGGTTATTCTGGTTTATTAGTAAATTATGATTTACAAAGAGCTGCTACCACCTTTGTTCCTCCTGGTGTTCTTTTAGTCCATTTTATCAGGATATTCTCCATCACTAGAATGCTCTCTGGAGATGTGTATTTACTGACTGTTAACACGAGAAAAATGGCCATCATCTTGAACAATCCATAAGCCTCAATGTTTTATTGGCTGAACCCTGTGTGAATTCATTTACACCTCCATAGTTTACATGAGGAATGTTTCTACTTTAGTACAGTAGAACACGTGTTTGCACAGTCATAAATGGCAAGAAAAAATGCAAGTCAAAAGTGAAAGAACACAATCACAGACAGACCAAGTTTAGTTCACCGGAAAAATAGTTAATATCTGTAGAAAGCTATTACTGAAATTTTAAAAAGTAAATTTGCTACAGATTTTAGGGGCGTAGGCATGGAACTATTTGAATGGCATATACATCCGTCACAACAATTTCACAGCAAGATGTAGAGAGCAGAAGGATTTCTAAAAGTCATTTGGTCACCAGTGATCCTGGCTCAAGACCAAAGTCAGAGATTAATTAGTAAAATTAGTGCCAGAATACCAGAGTCTGCAGTAAAAGATGTAATTCCTTTTCATAATGCATAGTGAAACTGGGTCCCGGGCAGACAATGGATCTTCTCCTGTCATAAATTAGTATTCACTGCAAACAAATGAATTAAAATATGGCTTAGTATTGATACCCTGTTAGAAAAAGGTATGTATCTTGAAACAAATAGGACAGAATTTGGGCATGTCAATTTTTGTTTTCTCAAACATTGTTCCAATTGAAATCTGCAAGAGATTATTGATAATATTTTATTTCTTGTCTTCTGTGTTATTTTTTGCCTAAAAAGGGATAGACTTCTGAGTTTTCTTCTGTAGGGGTCCTCCTGTGTAGGTTAAAGCTATTTCATATATGTGAGGAGTTCTTCAGGTGCTTCTATCATTAAAAAAAAATCCAAAATGCTCTTTTTGAAACTTCTTATATTCTTTTCACTTCCCCAGTTGGCATATTGCTTTCTAATGGCATTTAATGTTAAAAAACTTTGGCTTTCTTTTGTTATCTATTTTCTTATCTCTCTTTTCTTATCTGTCTCTCCTTGTTTTTCATTACCCTTATGTTATTCATCAAGATAAAGGGAGGCCCAGAACTGTCTTTCTATTTCCCAAAGGATTCTTTGTACACTCCATCTTTGTAGGAGAATTTCCTTTTTTAGTTTTTGACCTTTAAGAGGAGCTTGTGCCAAGATGGGCTCTGTACATTATCTGAATCCTGCTAAATATGTTTGAAGTTCAGCCCTATGTTAACGATGTCCACAGAAGTCTTGGCATCATCTTCAAAGACATGTAGGGCCATATTTTAAAGGTATTTAGGCACCTAAGCATGTTTTTATCTGTAGTTTTAGGTGCCTAAACATGGATTTATCTGCTGTATTAGCTGATTAAAAAAATGTGTTTGTGTGCAGTTTTAAAAATCTGGCCATAAATTCTCAGGTAACTCAAGAAATGTTCAACCAGAAACAGAAAAGGTTCCAAAGGGGAATACATCACTGTATGATTTGGGGAATTTGGTGGCTGCTTCTTCAGTGTGAATTCAGGACTAGCCTGTAAATCCAGCGATAATTCATGTGAACACTAGCATGTTTGTACTGGAGACAATTAAACATCCATCTAGCCCGCTGTCCCRTGTCCAGTAGTTGCCAGTAGCAGACTCCAAAAAAAACCCCCAATCAAAGAAATCCAGGGCAAGGAGAGAACAGTACTTCTCCTAGCATATCCTGCCACTCTCAGCATGGATTAGGGATTTCCTGAGACAGAGGCTGCCCATTTAACAGTTCCTTAACATACTGTCAGCACTTAGTGGTCGCAGTACAGCACTGACCTGAGGTTTCGAAAAAAAATAGCCACAGTATCTCCAGAATCTCCTTTTGAAGGGTAATAGCTATCTGATATTCTATTACTGCTATTTAATTTACATTTAGGATTATTTTCCCAATATACCTTATTTTGGATTCATTGAAATCCAATTGCATCAGCACAGAGATGTGTGGGTACCTTCTTGTAACCTTCGTCCACTGTTGAAGTATCCCTATTCTTTGTTTCCGCTCCTTTATAGGCAGTGCTTAACCTATCTCTCTGTTCTTACCAGCTTTCCCGGTACAGAAATGAGACTTACTGATCCGTAGTGCCAAGAGTCTCCCCTGGAGCCCTTTTTAGAAACTGACGTCACATTTGCCTCCTCCCATGCTGCCGGGACTGAACCAGAGTTAAGCAGTGAGTACCAGACCACAGAACAGCAACATATTGAGAACTTTTAGAGTTCTTGAGTGAATATTGTCTAGTCCTAGAGATTTGTTACTGTTCATTTTATCCACAGGCTTTAAAACCTCTTCAATTTACACTTTTGTTTGAGATAGTTCATCAAACTTGTCCTCTTCAAAGAAAGACTCCAGTATTGGACTCCCTCTATGCCCCTTGAGAGTGAACATTAATGCAAGGAATTCTCTGAGTTTTTTCACTGCTAAAGCTTTATTTCCATCGAGCTCCCCTTTTGCACCTTCATCATCTATCAGCTCTACAGACTCTCTGTCAGACTTCTGGTTTCTTGATGTGTCTGAAGATGCCTTTACTGTTAGTTTTTATGCAGTTAGCAAG
Source organism: Phoebastria nigripes (assembly GCA_035582835.1). Taxonomy (NCBI): domain Eukaryota; kingdom Metazoa; phylum Chordata; class Aves; order Procellariiformes; family Diomedeidae; genus Phoebastria; species Phoebastria nigripes. The sequence goes on from JAYKAV010002956.1 coordinate 117,867, forward strand.
TTTTTCCTCAAAACTTTTTTTGGCCTGCCAATGGTTTTATATTTATGGTTTGCATTTAACTTACTGGTGTTTAGACTAGAAAGAATTTGCAGACAAGCTAAATGCCAAGATTATCCATGGAAGTAGAAGAACTGGATCAGATTAGGAGTCCACTTTTCTTATCTTGACAGTGGCTAACCCCAGATATTTCAGAAAAAAGTGCGAAAAAGGGAAAAAAAGAAACAGTATATGTTTTCAGAGGACCTACTTTAAGACATTACAGTGGCTGGATTTTTCCCTGAAGTATAAAATTTTRTATCACTAATATTTTTAAATCCGATCCTTGTATGAACCTCTTCCCTGAAGCATAAAATTTTATATCACTAATATTTTTTAAATCCAATCCTCATGTGAACTTGACTCCTTGCTTTTACAATATCTAGCAGCAATGAGTTCCACAAAGTGTTTATTGTGGGGGAAAAAACATCTTTTCATTAACTTGAAACTTAACAAATTTCAATATCACCRATTTTTTTCTTTCTTTTGTACTGTGAAAAAAAGGTTAAATAGATCAGTCAATTCCTATTCTTCATATCATTCTTTCTGTTCTGGATTGTTTTGAGGGCAAGAGCTTTTATTTTGGAAGAAAAAAGAAGAAATTGGGTACAGTCAACATAGATTTGATTTACTTGGGAGRGACTTCAACAAATTTGTGGACAGAAGGCTCATGAAATGGAAAGTTCCTGATTCTAATGAAAGGAAGAAGATGAGGAAAGTRATCACAATAAACTTCAAAAAGGAAAATGTCAGTAAACTATGGCTAGGTAAGTCCCTTGGGAAAGAATTCTGAGAAGAAAAATGAAGTTCAGAAGAGCTGGCCATACATAAGAGAGACAAGATTAAAGGTGTAACAGTAAACTATCATGAAGCATAAGCAATGCAGAACCAACATTGCTACATCTGGAAATCTTTAATGAAATTAAAAAATGAAAAATGAAAAAAAGAAAAGGACACTGCTAAAGAAGGGAAGGGAAGGGAAGGGAAGGGAAGGGAAGGGAAGGGAAGG
>JAYKAV010002956.1:120630-258130 GCA_035582835.1 Phoebastria nigripes
GAGCGCCCCCAAGATGAACCGCTCCATAATCTTCTCTGGCACTGAGGTCAGGCTGACAGGCCTGTAGTTCCCCGGGTCCTCCTTCCGGCCCTTCTTGTAGATGGGCGTCACATTGGCAAGCCTCCAGTCGTCTGGGACCTCCCCCAGACTATATATCAATAGTACTCTATAAAACTGGGAGTCAAATTGAACCATATATAATATTTTTTATGACCTGGATTAAGAACTGGAAAGCACAGTTACAAAATTGGTGAATGTCAAAACTGAGCGGGAGGATTACAGACACTTTGAAGAACAAAATAAAATAAAACATTAAAATCTGCAATTAATGAGATTAAACCTAAGGGAAAAAAGTAGAAAGTGATACATACAGAAAGTAGAAATCAAATACATAAATGCAAAATGGACAGTAACTAGAAAGAATGCTGTACTGCAGAAAACATCTTCAGCACCACAGACTGAATGTGAGGCAGAAATGTGCTGTTGTTTCAAAAAGAGAAAATCTTAATCCAAGATGTGAAAAAAGGACTGTTGGATGGGAGATTTGGGAGGTAATTATTCTGGTTTATCTACTACTGGTGGAATACTTTATCCAGTTTTGGGCACCATGCTTTAAGAAAAACTGAGCTTGGAGGGAGTCCAGGAGAGAGTGACAAGAGCGATTAGAGGTTTAGAAAGCATGGTGTATGAAGAAGGGTTGAAAGAATTTGGTTTGTTTAGTCTAGGAGAAAACAGACTGAGAGAGAGACATGGTAGCAGCCTTTCAATATGTAATAGTTTGTTACAAAAAGACTAAAATGACCTGTTCTTCATGTCCACTACAGGTATGTTCAGAAATAATTGGAACTATTTTCTGTAAAGAAGATTTGGGTTACATATTAGACATGACTTTGTAACAGAGATTCTTAAGCAATGGAGCACACAAATGAAGAAATTTATGCAATCCCAGTTGATGTTTTTTCATATCAAGTAAACCAAACATTTATGTACTGTTTAGGCATGTTAGGTTCTCTGTCAGGGCAGGGGGAGGATTAGATGGTCTCCTCACAACCCTGTTTTTCCATAATCCACAGTTCCTTATTCTGAATATTTTGTACCTATTACCTAGAAGCATGAATGAAATGTGAGCAAACTAGCAAAAACCACTATCTCTTATTACTCATTATTTTATGGCTTGACTCTCATTTTTGCTTATTCTAGAATAGCCAGGCACATTTTTTTCAGAATCATTTTATAACAGTTCTCTCATGACTCTAATAATAGTAATCAGCTGTCAGTAAACCTTTTCTCTACCTACTGTCTTTGCTTTAAGATAGGATAACCACAGCTGAACACAGTGTTCCAGCTGAGAATGTACTACTTGTTTATACAATGACCTGATATAACTTGTTAGGGTAATTGTCTATCTTATTCTTTATTCAATCTTATATATTATTTCCTTCTTTGAACATTGTTGACACTGAGTTGACTTTTCTTAGGATGCCCATTCACGTAGACTTGCATGGTGCTCTAAACTCCTTATCTTTGTATGTGCTGGTTATTCTGAATGATGTTGTGTCATCTGAACATTTTGTCACATTGTTGTTCATCCTTTCTGCCCAGTGTTCATATATATTAAGAAACAGTCCTAGTTTACAACCTTTAAGTTCTCCAATCTTAATCCATTGCCAGAATAAAACTACCCCGTTAATATCCTCTGCATTTTTATATTCCACACAACAAATGCTTATAAAGTCACTCCATAACGTTTATTTTGCCTCAACCCCTTATATTGAGGCGTGCACAGTAAAAGTAACTCCACGTCTGACTTGGCCACAGTTGAGTGTCTTTTATTTAGTGGAAAGGAACAGGGTCTTAGGGAGGCTATTTTAGATGTCTACTTTAGATGACATGAACTAGTTGCCTGTTACATTCCACTGAATATAAGATAGTCTGACTGGCTCAGATGTGGAGTTTCAATATGTTGGCCAGGTGAACTCTCCTAAAAGTGTATGGGGATCTTGGAACAATCATGCTGTTTCATTGTGACTGAGAAGTATGTTTTGGAAAACATTAGCTGCTAAGACTTCAGAGGCTGAAATTATTACATCTAGTAACTACTTCAGCCTGAGCACATTGTTCAGTATCACAGAATACAAAATAAATATCAGAAAATTATTTGTGGTGGAATCCACAAGAGGACTACAACGGCATTGCCTCTTTAGGTGTGTGACAGCATGGACTTCCTCAGTATATGGCACACAAGGGGGATGAACTGTCGAAACCATAAAGACATCAATAGTAGAGTGTGCTCAGGGATCATCAGTCCTGTGTAAACTCTGAGATGCTGTTCAGCATGAAGAGAAATCAGACAGCTCCACAGACAAGCTGAAACTACCATCTTCTGCAAAGCAGTGCTTGAATACCAGAAGGACATTGTGAGATTCTCAGCTGACACACTGCATTAAAAAAGGCCTGATGACCATTTCTTAAGTCCAGAAAGATTATTCAGAAGACAGTGGATCTTACACACAGCAGGAGCACTTGCTGAGAGGTGAAAGCAGAGGTGGCYTATACTGAGCGCTTTCTGTGAGGACACTGGATTCTTTACAAATTGAGCACAAAACCCCAACAACAGCAGGAAAACCTGGGAAATAAGACTCTGTAGCTGAAGCCTAATGGAAGAGAAATATCATAGAATCATAAAATCATAGAATAGCCCAGGTTGGAAGGGACCTTGAAGATCATCTGGTCCAACCTTTTATAGGAAAGGGAGCCTTTATAGGAAAGATGAGATGACATTTCCTTTACAAACGAGGCAGGATGTCTACCCTTACAACTGGGCAGGTTTGCTGTTAGATGACAAGAGCCAGGACGAAGCATGTGTTGTTAGCTGAGATAGGTAGAGGCCTGCAAAAATCCTCTTGGCTTCCCCAACCCATCCAGATTCAACTTCTCCATGTATGACCGCATGAGGAGGTCAAGAAAAGAGAGGACGTGAGTAGCTCGACAATGTATGTAATATCACTAGAAGTCCTTTAGTACCATCACGACCAGCCTTGTCTCTGGATTCCCTTACCACTTCCAGCACTGACAGTAATCTCACAAGTAAAAAGAAAGGGACAATTCTGCTTCTGGCCTTGCTCATTCCCTGAAAGTCAGTAATGGAAGTGACCAAACTGAAGCTATGATTCAACCATGGTATAGATGGTTTCTAGGCAACCCCTCATAGAGCAGTAAAGCTTTGTCCATGTCATTCACTTGAAAGGAGTCAGCCACTTGAGATAGCTACAGGCAGAGATGTCAGGTTTTGGAAAATAAAACTCATGAAAGCCTACAACYTAAGATCACAGAATTAGTACTGGTTGGGATGAGTGGGTCTGGTTAACCTAGATTTTTGCAGTCACCGAGCCTATAGGGATTATTGTACTGTTTTATGTTTAAAACTAAAACCCCAGGATTTTCTCTGCATAATTATCACTGGCTGCGGAATCATCTCCTTGATGTTGAATCAAAAAATTTTAAAAAATAAAAACAGCTACCATATGTTCATCAATGTGATCTTTTAAAACATGCACCAAGTACGAGCTGATAAAAATGCTCTTTTCTGAATTTCAGGGAGCCTGAAATTTTATCTGTAACAGAGATGTAACCAAACTGGTTCATTCAGTTGGATTGTGCATTGTGAAACTTAAAGATAATAGAAGTGCCACAATTGTTAACTATTTAAGTGCTGATCAAGTGGAAGGATATTTCTGTGACTGTTCCACAACCCCAGCCCTCTACCATTTTTTATTTGTGTCCTTGTTTGCTCCTTAGAGCTCTCAAAATCTCATCTTTCATCTTTCCCTATCTCTGCCCATGGTAACTTCCACAATGCAGTTCTGTGCACACTTCCCAAAATCTGTAGCACACTGAAGATGTCTGGTTAGAGTCAGATAAATGAGATGTCCCAACAGCAAATGAAGAAAATTTAAAATTTCATTTACATATTCAAAAGTTTCTGGCTGTTTCTCTTAATTGGCCAAACTGTGACCATCATAACTTCTGAGCAGTAGCTCAGTCTGAAACAAGTGGGATCACTGAAACCAGTGAGAAGGAGTGTGGCTCTGCCATGGGTAGAGGTTTCACTGCCTGGTCCAGGCAATGCTGCCTAAATTAGAACTGGTCGCACACACAAGAATCTGTCATTGTATATCTCAGCGGTTGTTCAATGATCGTAACTGCAAGCCCTATCTTGGGTTGGGATTTATCTGTAGTAGATGTTACCATACTAAGGACAGGGCTTCAGTGTAAACTGCAGTATAATGCAAAGATAACCAAGCTAGCCTGGCTACCAGAAGCAGTACAGATACGTTAACTTATAGGCTCACGGTATGATAGGCGTTAGTTATCCTTCCTCTTTAAAGCTAGCTCAGTTATCTCTCTAATGCACTGCTGTCTGCAGTGTGACATACCCTTAAAACAGTTCTTATTCCAGGAAAAAATGAGTATTATTAGCATGGTCACACAGGAACCCTGTGGTAGAATAGGGAACTGACTTGTTAACTCTCAAGCTCCGGTGTTTAATTAAACTACCAGACTGCTGCATGCTCTTTGGGGACCCTAGCTCTAACGGTGCACCCAGTACCAGTTTGGCAGCCCACCTTCCCTGCCTGGCCCCAAGTCCCCCGGCCCGACCGAGCTGCAGACGGAGTTCCTTGTCTCACTTCCAGGGCTCTGTACCAGGGCGCTGGGCACCACGAGAGTAATTTCCAACCCTGGGTTAAAGGACTCTTACATCCAAAGAGACAGGGACCTTGCCGTCAGCTAGTTGAACCAAAATCAGTAATGACACAAGCCATGTTAATGTAGATACAAGTAAGGTATTTATGTGCAAGATCTGAATGTAAAAAATGTTCATAAAGCAGGTGTAGAGAAAAGAAGGGAACTATGCTTATTTTAAAGGCTTTTTTCATAGTCTTTTGACAAGTTGACAAGCAGTTTATAGGCTTATTTTACCACATGGATGTGAACTAGAACTCATAAGAACTTTTTGTCCTTAATTTTGTAGTCACGGAACAAATTCTTCGTTTGCAGGGAGACACTTGCTTTGAAACCTAATTCCTACATCTTTGGTTCATTCATTGGGAAAATTCCCTTCCTTCAGGAACAATTATATGAAAACCAAAGCAGAATGTCCTCGGCAGAAGAGGTTTCCACTGCCATGTTTGTCCTTTACATTTCATATGAATCAAGCAATGTGACAATTGTACCTTTTACAGGCAAATTAGCACACTAAGTTCCACACTGCCTCTGGTTCGAGACCAGGGAAAGTCATGAACAAATTATTTCAGGTGGAAAAGATTTAGGAATTGTAACCTGTTCATTAAGGGGTACCTTGCAACAGACTGTCTTTCTTTGGACTCTATTAGAAAAGTTATATTCTGAAATTACTTCATAGTCTCCTGCTATGGCTATGTCTGCTACCACAAGGTTCTGTGAGAAACAGGAAATTTTTGGAATTAGTTATTGACCTAATTTTCTGGGAAGTGCATAGATATTCACCTAATTCCCTGGGAAAACATGAATTCCCTCAAAGTTCTTCTTAATTTCCATACCTACAGTTCTGTATGGCTTCCTTCAGTAATGTACTATTGAATAACAGGATAGTAATGGTGTTTGACATGTGCATTGATCCAAAATAGTTTTGAGACTATTAACTCAATCAAACTCCTGAAGTATCTTTTGGCCTAAGTACTTGTTGGGAAATATTCTGAAATGCTGCAGAATCGGGAGGATTTCCATGTCTGAATATTTTCACCATGAGAGTCATTATAGTGTAATTCCAAAGCAATATACACACAAAACCATTGTAAATCATTCCTTTCTCTTTGGACTCCACAAGGAACATGCCAAGGCTCTCGCCTCATTTATGTTGAGATGAAAAACAATTAAAAAAAACACATGAGAAAGAACTAACTTTAAAAAAAAGGTATATATTAACACTGTGCCCTATAGCCAGTAGATTTTATAAATATACAAAGAGATGCTATTAAAGACAAAGAAGATTTTTCAACAGAGTTGAACTTGTTTCTGACTTAAGCTGCTTGGCTGAGAAATCCCCCCAACCCTGTCACTCTCCTTGCTGTGTTCACACACTGCAGAAATCACAGCGAACACGCTGCCAAAGCAGATTGTGGTGGTTTCTTTCCTCATCAAACTATAAAACTGTTKCATTTATCTGTACAAAAATGTTAGAGCTACTTTCAGACTCCTGAAGAAACAGCACATTCCTCCACTTTCCTTTGAGCATCATTATGCCAGAACATAGTAATGTCTGACTTAGGCAAACTGGCAGCCCCCAGGCCAGGGTAGAAATACAACTAATCAGGCTTTAAAATACACAAGGTATGATATTGAATAGATCTCCCAGCATATCTGTGGGTTAAACAACAAGGCAGATAGTGGTTTGCCCTGAGGAAAAAGCTAATGAGACAAGCAGCCCCTGCAAGATTTGTCTGCAGTTAAGCCGTTTTATTTTAGACACCAACCTAGAATTGTTTCAGTTTGTGTCATTAGAGCACTTGGGAACACTGACATTCTAATAGAGTCTTCCATTTCCGCATTTTCTGGGGGTTATTAGATCTCCTGTGTGGCATGCTCATCTCTAAAACATCTTTAAGATCAAGCTATAATTTATTGCAAAGACGACCATGATTAGTACACGGGAATGCAGCTGAAGAAATCTGGGTCCAGTTGCTGGTGCTGCACAGCTCTCCTGTTGCCCAGAGAGTCCATAGCATGGATGATTCCCCACCGAGTCCAGTGCTTACCGGGACACTCCAGCTAGCAGCTGGTCTTGCTGGTGTGCAATGMGTGAAAAATAACAGACTGGGGCATGTGTGTGCCACTTTGAGAGCCTGCCTTGTAAGACTGGCAGACGCGTTGAGTTTCCAGCCTGTGGCAATAAATATTGGCTGATGGCAGATTGATTAGCAGTCTGGTAGCATGTTCTAATGATCTTTCTACCCTCCAGCATTTTTGAGAAGGTCCCTAAATGTAGCTTTGCCTTTTTTCCATCATGGCTTACAAATGACTTGCAGTGGGTTAAGTAACAGAGCCCAGTATTTCTACCTTCTGGTGGAAGTCCCATGCCAAATTTGATCCACTGCAATGCTGAGAAATTTCAACGGTGTATTCTGTGCCTTTGCAGGAGATGGAAAAAAATTATTTGTCTCCTCTCTAGTTTCTGCAGGGTGATTGATAGCCTGATTAAACCAGGCTGACTCCATTTGGTTACAGAACTGAGGCTTTGTTACTGTGAAAAAAAAATCCTGTTACAGTGCTTTGCAGTTTTAAAAAAAAGTCATGTGGATTTAGACAGAAATATCTGCCTCCATGGAGACAGAGCAATGTTCGGAGAGGACAAATGTTAGTTCTCAGTTTGAATATTACTTGCTACTTCCAGAAGTTCAGGAGAGTAAGGCCCTCGCAACACGGAGAACTACGTCTATATCCWTTGTGGTGAAGGCAAAGGCAATACAGTTTAGGGAATTAAGATTTACTTCTGGTAGACATGAAACAAATTTATAACTATTTTCAATTAGGCTACATGCTAGATCTGTGCTTATAAAAGGCCTGTTGAAATGTATAATAACTGCATATTTGAATAATGAATTGATCACCTTTTGTTAGTGAGTTCAGAATTTGAAGAGGTAGGTCTGTATTTCAAGGGGGTTTACATAGGGACTGGGTTAATCAAAAGAAATAATTATACCTAAGCGAATAATAAATACCATTTTATTTTGAGACTTGGAGATTAGCAATCATGGAGTGCAGATGGCAGATCTCTGGGTGAACTAAAAAGAAACTTTTGCTAAATTTCTAGAACCTGTTCACGTTTTCAGCATTTCAGTCCCTCATGTACAACTGCAGAATTGGGGAATGCCTTTATATTTCCTCATAGGTTTCTATTTTAGTGTCACAGGATGTCCATTTCTTTTTGCCGTTTACTTTATGCATCCCAAGATTCATTGTAAAAGCATTTTCACAMACAGCATTGGTTTTTACTTGCTAGCAAAAATCTTACTAACTGTACTTTACTGAAGTTTGTGCATAAAGTATGTATTTGTTATTGCCTAAATGAATTGTATGAGTTTTACATTACTTCAGCAATTATGCCACGCTGATGAGTGTAATGTAAATAATCCAGCAATTGTTTTTGTATTGTGCCAGTGTATAAGGACACTGTCCTAACCACTGCATCCTGATTTAACAAAGGTTATTTTTTTTAATAAGGCATACTAATCCTACTGTATTGGTAGCTCTGTCCCTTTTTTGAGTTGAGCTCTGCTATCCCACAAATTGGATGGAAATCTCATTAGTGGAGCTGTAATGAGCTGGCAGTGAAACCCCTTCAAGCTTGCGTGCTTACGGCCATTTGCCTGTTTGTCTTACTCTTCATCATCAGCCTGAAATTGCCCATTAGGATTGCAGTGAAGAGCTAGTCTGAATGGAGCTGTGATGGTGACGGAGCCACCAAACAGGCAGAAATCTGTCAAAAGCAAAGCGGGCCATAGGGTACTATTTATGGGGAGACTGCACCTGTGTCAATGTGTATATTCTTGTTCATCCTAAGGTCAAACTATAGTGGGGGGGAAGAGAAAAGAGAAAATAGAGGTAGAATAGAGGGATAGAATTAGGAGGAGAAAGGGATCAAGGACAGTGTTTTACTAGAACTTTTAAGTGTGAGCCAGCAGCATTTTATTGTACCTGAAATTAATAAGATGTCAATGAAAGGAACTTCTAGCAAGCTCTTGCTGTTAAGTGCCATGAATGCCAGCATTAATGTCAGAACAGGGAGAGTCCCAAGATGGTTATGCAGATCCTTTGAATCAAAACTGTTTAAATCTGACTCCAACACAGAAGAAAAGAAGTGGAAACTCTAGTGAAACCACGGCCACTCAGATGGCAGGTGCTTCTGTTGCCTTCCAGAGAGACAATATTTTAAAAATTCACTATCCGGGATATTGAATACTTCAGAAAAACTGAAGTCCTGTTGTGATGGCAGAAGCCTCAAAGCTGCCAAGACTAACAGGAGATTGAGTAAAGTATTCTAAAAGCCCAGTCTGTCACAGGTACAATGAAGTCACACACAGTCTCTACAATAGACTATCAGCATATTTTAGTGTATCATACATGGTCAACAAATATATTAGAAAATCAAGTTGCCGGTAAACCATTACAGAGAGCCAAGAAGTTTTTACGCTGTTATTTAAAAAAAAACATTGTGACATACATTTGAAACTGCAATCCAGCTACTACTTGAATGGACAGTTAACCAGGCATGGARTATCAGTCAAAACTCTCACTCTGTTTACCAGGAAGATTCAGCCTTAAAGAATCTTAAGAATATTCCATTAGCACTYTCTTAAATGACAAACAAATAAAAACCCATCCTTCTCAATTAAGGCCTTCCAAATAAAAAGAGAAAACATGAAGTATATTAGAAAACCTCTGAAATTTTGCTAGCATTTAGCAACAAGAAGAAACCCACGAAATATAAATGGGAGAAAAACCCAGGATGGAGTTCTTCTCAGAAAAAAGTATGTTCAATAAGATGCACTGTTTAGACCATGAAACTGCATGTCTTCATTTTCTTGCTTTTATACTTTTCTTTTATAAATGTATTTCCTGCTTTGAAATCAGGAATTTAACCCTTTGCTTTGTTAAACTAAAATTTGTTCAAAATGAAGTCAAGAAAATCTGATTGGCATAGAGCTTTTAATGAATTCTGTGTATCCAAACAATTAAACTTGCATTGCAGCCAGGCTTCTAAGATTTCTATGTCCCAAGTCAAGTTTAGCAMTCTTTTAAAATGGTGAATGTTACAAGTTAAAACACAGTTAGCATTAAGCACCAAGGTAAGAAACATAGTCATGTACCAAACCAAAGAAGGTCAACCTGATGACAACTATAAAGCACCTGAGGGGGGATTCATTGTACTTAAAATTAACTATCTAAGAGTTAGAAATATAATCTAAGCTAGTCATACAGACTTCTTCTGTTGTCAATAAAGAGATAGGAAACTCCAGAGAGTGATTCATCACACTCTATGATGAAAAGTCTCAGTTCATTGTCTACAGAGGAGCATAGATGACAAGCATAAGCTTTGAGAAAGATACAGTAAAATATTAAAATTGGATAGCTGAGTTTATTACTGCCCCACAGCCATCTGCCAAAATTTCTGAAAAATATTTCTGCCTTTAAGGAAGAAATATCTCACCTACACATTAATCAGCTCCTGAATCACTGCAGCTTTCGAACCTGTATAGGACACAGTGGTTCAGGAGTAAATTCACGTGCGGATCAGGTTTTCCTGCCTTGGGTTGGCTGTTCATGTCACAGATGCAAAGTGGACTTTCCTTCCGCTGTCCAGTTTTTAAACGTTGTTCTTTTTTTATCAGAGCCCTCAAGGTAGACATGAGTTTTCAGACAGCTGAAGTTAGATACCATCAATCTCCCACTTAGAGATCTGCTATGCTAACTATAAAGTATTATTTATCTTGTGTGAAATAAGTTAGATGGAAGGAGAATTAGTGTACAGGAATATAATGGAAATGTTATGATTTGCACTACAGACCTTGGAGACTCATTATAACTTACTGAGTTTTGCAAGTGAGTAAAAAAGCAAAAACAAAAAAAGACAATTTGAAGTCCAAGATGATGTATTTCAAGATGTGGGGTTTTTTTCTTGTTTAGTTTTAATTATTTATTATAACATTGCATGGAATGTGTTCTGTAAAAATAATTAAGTCTTAATAAAAGGAAACTACTGCAGCACTTCACTTATAAATCTTTCCTAAATTGAAAAAGATGATGGAAAGTTTGTTAATTACAGGTCATACATATCAGTGATTATAAATTAACTGCTTTCTTTTCTGCAAATTTTTTTAATCATAAAATAATGATTCAATGAGTGTTGAATCCATATTGATTCCCCACAGCTGGACCCAGTCAAGAAGTCTGCAACTTCTACAATATTGTGCTGCTTTACTGGGTCATGTGTCTCAAAGTAGACTCATAGTCAGTTACTTTATGCCATTCTGTGCTCTCAGCCAGTGTGTGTGTGTGTGCATCAGTAGATGTGTATAGCTTTAACTCTATCTGCATTAGCTAAACAGCATGTGGGAAGACACAGAACCATGACCAACTGTATCATTTTCTTCTAGATGAAATAATTTCTTCTCAAGTTGTGTAAGAGACAGGACAATCTGATAATGATGCTGGAGAAGAGAAATGAGAACAGTAGCCACAATTGATCAAATACAGTGTACTGTTGAGGTCACCGCTTGTGTTAACAAAATTCACTCTGGCAATGCCATAGACTAAGCACGCTGGCATTGAAACAGCTGTAGAAGACATATACTGAAGGACCTGAACACTATGATACAAAACTGGAAAAAGCAGGAACGAGGACGAGGATCGCATTTGATTTCTTATGCTGTGCTCCACACTAACATTGCTGCATCTCAGCTCTGTGAGCCAGATCCTGTCTGTTTGTGCAACTTCAAACTGCTGAAGTCAATCCTGTTTTTCTGTCTACAAAGAAACATATAGTCCACCATGTGAAATGATGATGATGACTGATTTTCATTGAAAGCTCTTTATTGTTTTTTTACTAGAAATACAGTACATGCATCAACATATGCCCAGTGGGCAAATGAGTTTCACCGCTGTGACAGCAACACACCACAACAGTCAATCCCAAAGGAAGGGCAACAGCTTGATAATGGGACTATCTTTTTTACTGACCATTTACAGTCTTTTCCATACCTTTTTTTTTTTGTAGATAACAATTTTTTTTTTTTTTTTTTAATCTGAACTATGCTAAGGAGCTCCAAAGTCAGAAATTTATTTGGTTTTTTTAAGTAGCTAATACTCAGAGTAACTCATCCCATTTTGTCCTGGGTTATTCTACCCTCTTCTGCATATTGTCCACATCATGTAATGATAACTATTCTTGGGCTATGTGAAGTTGCATTCAGCTTTACACAACTTTCTTAACACACAGACAGTGGGTCAGGGCAGTAGATTTTGCCAAAAAAGAACAGATAGCAATTTTAACATGATTTTTTTTAGAAGGAAGAAGGTGTCACCTTTGAACAATATGCTGCAGAGCTTGCAATCATCATTAGTTTTATGTGGGTATTTTATCCTTGTGGTACTCTCTTGTTTATCCTCTAGTTTCTTAGGATAATTAAGTTGCCAATTTTTTTTAATTATTATTATTTTTTCGTATCACATTCTAACGGATTGGTGTCATTGTTTATAAATTGGCAACGTTTCACCTCCAGCTAAAAACCAGATCTTTAGGGTCAGGATGTGGTCAAAATGTGAAAGAYGTCAGGGAAAGAAACAGCCAGGTTCCCAGGGACTCTAGTTACTGATGGAAATGTTCAGATCATTGTTCAAGTTATTGAGAGGTTGTCTAGGCATTTTAGGCTGAGCCACAGAAGAAGTTGTAAAAATCAGTACTCCTCTGATCATTCTCCTCCTTGTTCTTTTCAGTGCTCTCCTGAAGGCTTATATTCAAAGTGGTTGTGCTGAAATATTGGAATTGTACTTCCCTTTCTGTCTTATGTTAAGCTTATGGGCAGGCAGTGTTGATAATGGTGATGATGATCTTGAAGTCTCTGGAATCCGTTTTTCTGCCTTTTACTGATCTATCCAGATACAAGATCCCAAAGGTTCTTCCCTTTTTCTTTCATCTGCCAGTATATCAGGCTTCTGATCTCATTGTTTGTGATGTCTGGGAGGGGAATATTGGCCACACAGATCATAGTGAAGGTCAATGTTGATGCTATCTGTGGTTTACACATTGTGCCAAATGTATTATGGCATTATGTTTTATAGCCTTTTACGTGTGTTATCCCTCCTCCCTTTGTGTGTGAAGAGGCAGTGCGCAACTGCAGCCAGGACTGCAGTGAATGATTTTAGCTGAGCTATCTTACCCAGAAGAGTCTTTATTGACATTTTAATGTCTCTTCACCCATTTCCTGTATCAGGGCCTCCTGCCTCTAAAACTGATTTTCTTCCCACGATTGGATTTCTTTCCTGCGTTTTCCACAATTACTCCCTTACCCAATAACTTTAAAGCTTGTCTGAGAAATAACTCTCTAAACACAAGTTTTTCAGACTTCTTCCAGCTTTTCTGCTAAGTATATTTAATATTTCAGCATCTGGTTTTGGATGTAATGCTCTTTATAGACTAAGTCACTTTTTTGGTTATTCTTCCAACTGCCTCAGTTCTATTAAAGTAAGTCCCTGCAACATATAGTCAGGACAGGGCATGGAATTTTTTGCCTTGAAGAGAGGCTGTTTCTGCTAATTTGGCATTTAAGGAGTCAGTTTTCTCTGAGGGATAACAGTTCAATGGCTTTCTCTGGTGTTAAACATAAATAATTTCTTGCAACTTGTCTGAGCTGCATGATTTTTGGAAAGACCTGATAATCTTAGTGAGGTTAGGATAACTTTACCTGACCTAGTAATCATCTGAGGTTATTTATACATGGGGTGGGTTTTAGTAATGTTTTGCAAGATGAATTGAATTTCCATTCAAATTTTCCTTTGAAGGCTGAATAATGGCAAGTTGTAAATTATGAAAATTGGGATGATAACAAGTCCCCCAGGAAATTTCCCCAGGGGTTATGGACTGGGTATAAGTTGCAATTTGGAGGGCGAGATCTGTCTTAGAGATGTTTTTATTTAAATTTGCAAGAATTATGTTATTGTAGTGCTATACATTCTTAATGCTTTCTTTATTCATGTATGAGGGACAAAATCAAAGACCTCATAGTCTTTGCATATTGTCCTGAGATTTTCTGGCTTTGGCAGTCTTCATAACCAACATGTCAATCAGAAGTCGATCCCCAGAAGTACTAGTATTTCTTTTGCATCTTTTTCATTCCCATGTGAAATTTGCATTGGTAACCACACTGTACTAGATTTGCTCTGATATGATCAATGTTAGCAGTTTGCACATGGTTGAGAGACATGTGATTATTTAGGAGTTGGGAACTACTTGACAGCCCGTGCTTTTGTTTTCCATAATTAACACTACTCTGACATGCATCTTAATGATTACTCCTGAGAGAACTGCCTGGAGTTTTGTGCTAGTCTTGGGTGCAAAAATACAAAGTACTGAAGCCAAAAATTACAGATAACATCTGGTCCTGCCATTTTTTTCCTTAAGGGATCTCTTGACCATTTCTGCTGCTAATTTTAGTTTTATTTGTTGTGAAACCTCTGCTCCAGCATCTTTAATCCACCTGGTATTGCTTTTCTGTTTAATAAGGTTGTTTGAGATTTTGTTGCACAACTTTATGGACTCTGGAAAGTTTCTAGACATTCCTCCTAATAAAGTCTTTTGTTTGAAGTTGAATGGCTTTACTGTCTGCATGCCTCCTTTGTGATATTTTATCTTTTCGTATCTTTTAGCCTGCAGATAAGGAGGGAATGGCTCACTTGCTCACTGTTGGATAAATGATAAATATTAATAGTAACCTGCGTATAACAAATTTGGATAAAGACAAAAAGAGAATATTTTTTTCTGGCTTGGCAACATTAAAGGATAGGTTTGGGGCCATTGCAGATATTTTGATGTACTTGAACAGTAAAAAATTACTTGGTTCCYGAGACTGTGATTGACCTTGTTCACTGAAAATGTGTTTTTTAGTTGTTAGTGGTTTTCCTCTTCCTCCAAATGTTCATCTTACCTGAACTTATCTCTGGACAATTTTTGGGTGGGGTTTTTTTGGGCTTTTTTTTGGTTTTGGTCATTCTCCTTCAGATACTCTGCTGGAGAAATACTGTTATCTGAACTCCTTTTGTTGAAGAAGAGATGTTCTTGGGAATAATCCACAGGCTRGAAGTTTGGCCATCCCACCAGTTTTACACAGGAATTGAATAAGAAAGGTTAAAGGATTAAAACCTCAAGAACAAAGAACAATTACCTATTGTTATCTCTGGAGTCTTTCAGAGAAGCCGGGGTACAGTCAGTATAGCATTCATTTATTCACAGAGAGAGAAGCCTCAGAACTTTGTGATCCATGGTAGCAAAAGCATTTGATAAAAAAGACAACATTAATGTCTGCTTTGATCAGTAATGTTTGTGACACCTCGATCATGGCTATAAGATTAGCTATCATTACAGCCAGAGACATCTCTCTTCCTCATACATTTCAGTAGTCTGCCTGGAAAGATTTGAAATATGGATAGGAAGAAATTATACGCCACAGGAATGGGATCACCATTACTTTTCAAAATGAGCGTGGCCAAGTAGCAAAGGTAAAAGCTGTAGTGATTGTTTCCCAAATATATTTTAATTGGCAAGAAATTAAATTTATTTTCCCCAAGTCCAGTCCTGTTTTGCCTATGACAAAAACTGATAAGTGATCTTCCTGTCTTTATCTCAACCCACAAGCTTTCTCATCCTATTTTCTCCCCCTGATCCCCTGCAGAGGGGGAGTGAGTGAGCAGATGGGTGGGAGTGAGACTGTTAGCCAAGGTTAGCTCACCACATTTCATCATAGGCTGGTTTATTGTCCTGTTTACTGAGGCTCATGCCATAGGTGCATCTTTGCATTCTTGTTTGGTGAGTGTGGTTTTGAAAAGAATCCCCCAACCATGCCCAAGGGTGACATTGCAGAGAGGTCTCAGAGCATGCAAGCTGGATTCCCTTTGGAGGAAAATAACCAGAAGAAGCTCTAAAAGGACTACTCCTGGTGTGGGCCAGCCACTAAAGGGTGTTCTGGCCACAGGAAAGGCTGGAGCTTGCTCATCGTGAAACACTGTCATGGACATTGTGCCTGAAAAAAACCTTTTGTTATACAGATCTATTCCTGTAGCGATACCTGCTAATGTAGACAAAGTCCATGGCCTCCTTGAAGATGACTTTCATTAATGATAAGGAACATGGACTAATTAAGTAAAAGACAAGATGGATTTGCTTTGGTGTTTCATAATTTCTGGCTGCATCTACAGTGCTGTAGGAACAGTCCCTGACCTACAGACCAAATGGTACAAAATATCTCCCACACTGATCTAGGCCAACTGCCCCCCAGCCATGATATGCGACACTTGGTCCAGATATTTTCAGGCCATAGGAACCCCTCTGAAATATACCCTAAAACATAATTTTATTTTCAGTTTGAAGTGACCAAGATGTGACAGATCTGTCATTGCCTATGATATGGTGTTTATAGCGGCATGCTGAGGATGTGATGCATGCTATGGGCAGTGGCAAGACATAAAGCAGGCAGGGTACTTGTAGGTATAAAGTTCGCAGATGCAGACTTGGACTTCAGCACAGTATCCTTTCATCTTAGAGCAAACAACACACAAGACCACATCTGATTTTCACCTCAGAGGGAAATAGTTGGGAGAAAAATGCCTAGGAGCAAACGACAGTGCGTGTAGTTTGGACAAGTGGAGCAGAATCTGAGAGAAATAAATGGATGAGCTGAGAGAGTAGATGCACCTTCTGCTGAAGAGCAGACCACTCCCCAAGAGGAGAGTATGTAGTTCCTGTCAAGATACCAAATGTTGCTAGCTCTGCAAATAGTTGCAGTCTATTTCCATAGATTCATACTGAGATGAAATTTTGTACAGTTATTACATGTATGGTGTTCTCCCTTGATATAACTAAATCACCAAGGGGATTACAAAGAGGTATCATTATCAGTCCTTTCAAGCCTGGTTCATTTTCCTGCCTGTTAAGCAAAACAGTCTAAAATTTCAATGTTCCCTTCAAGGATAACCTTGGTTTATAAGTGGGCAAAGACAGTCAGGGTAAACAGACAGACCTATTGCCACCTTCTGGAATACCTCAGCCAGGCAGGATTTAAATAGGAATTAAAGAATAGGAGAAGGAAAATGTGTCCAAAACTCTGTGTATCATAACTCTTGCCAAGACCAGCTTTTAAGCCTTTTACTGATGACATTCCAGTTCAGACTCAGCGAAGTGACTCTGAACTTCCCATTAAACCCAGGCCCTGGGTCTTCATCTCCTTCTGTTAATTAGCCTTGGTCTCTGAAGAATTATGATGTCTTCTGATGCCAGCACAGCTCTGAAAGGTCTAAGTTTGTCAGTTAGTATCGCTATCTCCTGTTTGCAGTGTTTTATCAGTCCTCCAACACACTCATCTCAGGGAAGGATAGCATCCTTCATCAGGATGTTCTGGAATCCACGTCCCTCAGTGTCCTGCTATTTGGTTATTTTTAAAGCATCTGAATGAAAAGAATTAATCACTCATACTTTTACAAGTGTTTAAAAAATATCACTCCTTTACCAGGAATATTACTAAGAATTACGTCGCAAGTGGTATGAGTGACTCTAGGAACAAAACTTGAGATTCAGGACAGGATTGCCAAGGTGCATGAATCATTCACTTCAGAGCAAATTCACAAAGCAATTCTCAGAGGATTAATCATTTTAGTAGAAAGTATATACAGTACAGCAGTTGGCAGCTGGGGTTTGTTTGTTTGTATGGTTGGTTTCTTATGGAATTTTCTTTTTTTGGGCAGGGGCAGTGAGAATTTATGGATGTTTCAATCTGCAATGGATGTCATGAAACAAAATCTTTGTTCTGATCATTCCTGAAGTTTATTTTCATTTAGAGTTATTCACTTCAGTGTGAAGGGCTGATGTTTTGGTACTTTTATTATTCAGATTACACATAATGTTTGCTGTATATGCTATAAGGGCTTATATTTAGGTTTAGACATGTGCACCAACCTTGGAGAACTGAACTTGCTCAATACACAGAACAATTTACTGAAAGAGCCGCCAGTAAAACCCTGGTGGTTTGGCTATGGTTCTTCAGGTCTAAATTGCAAGTTATCCTCATTTTCAGTTGAACTCATACAAAAAATTTTTTTTTCAAGGTCAGAATTTGACCATATTATAGGAAAGATGTTTATTATTATTATTAATTGTTGTACATCTGGAGCACTAGTATCCGGTTCACTTTTATTTGATGGCACAAAGTGAGGAAAATTCAGGCCTTTACGTGGATAAAATCAGCCCCAAAGGCATTTCTAGCATTAGCAGAAAAGACAAAGGGACTTTGAAAGCCAGTGCCACCAACCATTGAGAAATATAAAAAGAGAAGTTTTTTCCATGGCACACTTATAGGGAGAGTGGAAATGAGATATAACATAAAATGGACGATAATCTGGGCTGGTAATCTACCATGTACGTAGCATCTACTCTGCTGTTAGTCCTGCATTGGCAGTCCAGGAAGATGTTAAACTCTGGCAGGTAGGAATGGGGAGAAGAGGAGGAAGAGATGGGCCAGATTCTAGCTTGAACCTTCAGGAATGATTTCATTAGATCTTTTTGTGCAAGATAATAAAATAATAAAGCAAGAATATTTGCACTTCTGGCTGATAAATGGAAAGCAAAGGGCCACATAATAGSGAATCAGAGAAAAAATTTATGGACTCTGTTATATGTTAAACTGAGATGCTGTATTCTGAGTACAGAATTAGGTTCTACCCCAAAAATTGTGTATCATAATAGACTGAAAGACTATCAAACTGTGTAAAAGCCAGAGTTACAGCACTGAAATCTGTCTACTTACATGAATAGTTCAAAATTTTATCAGGTTTTAGGGACTATTTTTGTTTCATTCAGTTTACTGCTCTCCTAAGAACTGATACATTCTCTGGTGGCATAAGTGAGTGAAGATGAAGGAACTATTCCCATTTACACCAGTAGGAAGTTTGCCCCATGGTATTTCACATAACATGATTTTATTCTTGAAACTGATTTCTGTAAATCATATATTTTGCTATTTGAGCTTGATGATTATACTCTGCAGCTGATTAACTGAAGTTTAAAATTTGCATTTTCTGGAGCATAAAATCTGTGAAAATTTTGCCCAATATATATGTCAATTTGTGTTACTTCCACAAAGCTAAAAGGTATCATATTAATTTGAGTGTATTGAATGTACCAAATTGCTAAAAAAGAGTAGGATGCAAGAACTGATAATTGCCAATGAGCAGTAAGTGCTTAGAGAGGTKTTGAAGTATGGTATTTCTAGACAAAACAGGTAATATTTTCCGTGTCTTCTTGCAGTTCGTCTTCCTGCTTTAACACATTACATGTTATAAAGTAATCTATGAGATAGAAACAATACCAGGAGTCCTAATTAAATTAAAAGTAATTACCCATTGTGTAGATACGGCTTTCAATTGAGCAGCTGCAAGTTGATATTTTGTCATCCTCAGTTTATCTATATGCACATGCGTGATACTTTGTATCAGTTATTAATGACGTTTTCTCAGTAGTCATGAAGTGTTGTGGAAAACAGGAGAAGAGGAAAAGGATGAATGAAAAAAAGTGGTATAGGAAATGCAGACAGTGAATGAATACATTTACTACTGTAAGTCTTCAGCTGGGATGCTAGTTCCTTGCTCACTTATTTTCTGTTATATCTCAGAATGGTCTGAAAGAAATATCAGATAATGCTTATTTTTTGCTTTTTTTTTTCAGGCTATCAGCAAATTTTTAAAACAGAATCTGTCAGATTAAACACAAGGACTTAATTCTTTTGCTTTATTAAGGCCCTTCTATTCTGCCCTGGAAATGTCAAAATATCCTACATTGAATGTAAATAGAATTTATTTGTTTAATATATAGATATAATCAACTCATCTTTAAAGAGCTTTTACATTATTATAGAGGAGAGGAGAGGAGAGGAGAGGAGAGGAGAGGAGAGGAGAGGAGAGGAGAGGAGAGGAGAGGGAAGGAAGAACCTCAGTGAAAATAAGACCCCAAAAGGTTGGGTTCTTTTAAACAATGTAATAGATTTTCCAGTTTTAGAATAAAAAGTTTCTGGCTTTTAAGCAGACTTTTATGTCAGAACAAAAAGAAGATTCATTACAGAAAAAATATTGCACTAGAGTATTATTCAGACTGATTTAGTGTCTTTTTCAGCTGCATGGTTCTCCTACAACAATGGGATACAACATCATTCTCCAATTGAGAATATTATGCAGCTGCTTAAGAGTGTATGCAGGGTGATGTCCATTTGAGTGACTGTTATCTTGCTGGCATAAGCCTGCTACCAAACAGGAGCAATTATTCCCAATGCAGTCAAATTAAATTTTCATAACTACGAAGCTGCATTTTACCTTGGGGCACTACCTGATGCCCAATTCTTCATTCTTCCTTCCTTAATCCTCTATATTAAATCTAAACAAATCAATGTTTACTAACATTAATATTTTAAYATACAGTACTTGCTCTGCCTTCTGACATCTTGTGCCTTTATTAGTAGCATGGTGAAGGCTTTCTGCAGTGAACAGCAAAAGGCCCTTTTTTGTTTTCCATTCTTGTTAACTGGTTTATTTCTTCATGTGCAAACATACACATATAGGCATATATTTTTCTGCCACTTAAGTCACCAAAAATTCCTAAGTAATAGGAGAAAACAAATCATCATTTCCACTGAACAAGGGACATATTACGAAAAGACTAAGGGAGCATTAAAAAAAACCTGCTTCAATTCCTGCATTAATCAAATGAACAAAATGGGTTCACTTCCCTTTAAAGAGCTATCAGTTACTCCTTGGTCCCCAGATTTACCAGTACAGGTCCATACACCTTTGATCAAAGCACCCTTCTGCCTAGAGGCTGAAGGTGAGGGCTTCATAAGCCATATCAAGAGCAAAGCACCTCTGCCGCTTGTGAAGCTGCTTCCCAGATACAGTGAACCCGCAACTGTCCTCGCAGCCACAGATCCCTGATTCCCACCCTGCAGTTCCTTCATATTTCTATTAGATGTCTGCCGAATACCTAACTATAGTGTTTGACTGGCTACTCAATACCTGGAACTAGTGTTTGTCTGTATGCGATACAAAGCAAATTAATGGATAGGAACACAAATCAATTAAAAAAATAATTAAAAAGGTATTCTATTTCCTTTCCTCTTCCCCTTACTCCCATCTTTCCCACTCATTTTGTGATTTTTCTGCCTATATCTGTACCGTAAGTCCCCTGTCGTTATTTCTCTGTCCCCAGTGAAGTTTGAAACTCCTTTCAATTTAGTATCAGCAAATGTAATTACAGACTAGTTACTTTCACTTCCAACTCATTAATGAAAATGTTAAATAAGACTGGACCTAAAGTACCTTCCTAGAAAATCCACCATATAGTGCTTCCAATTTCTATAATGTGGTCACTCTCTCTCTTTCCAGAAAGACTTCTCACAAAATATCAACATCACCTCTTTACTTAGTTGGTGGGGGCTCCTGGATAGTCATCCAGATTCCTCCAGGACTAAGCATAATCTCTCCCAGCCCCTTGAGTTTCTTGCCAGCATATAAACTAGCAAAGCAAGGCTTGAAAACTGAGATCCTTGGCACACAACTACTGTTAGTTCAAGGGTTTACTCCCTTTGCTGAAGACGAGGAGATGGGGATAGAAAAAAAAATACCTTTATTTAAGACTTTATAACACTAGCACAGTTTTACCTATGGCTAGGACTATAAACTTGAAAGTAGAGTTCAGTAGGCTGTGTCCATCAGCAATGGGAGAAAAAAAGACAGATAATATGGAAGTTGATAATTACCAAACTAACATCAGCAGCCACATTTTCTCTGCCTTTTCATTATTAGAAAAAGTTAAATCCTGGTATCTAGTTCATTCGTTGTGTTTCTGGCACACACTGGATGTTTGTATGCCTGCTGGGCTGGAATCCTGATGCCGGAAAAAATAAAATAAAGCGTGCTGCAATTTCTAGCTGGCTACTGGGCTCTTCTCTGCACTTAGCTTCAAAGATTTTTTAAAATATATTTTTCTGCACCACAGCTCAGAGTTGCTAAATCCAGAAATTGAAACATTCTGGGAACCGAATCATTTGGGGGTAAATCAAAGCTCTTGGAATGTTGCCCTAGGATTTTGAAGATAGCAGTTAATAGTAAAAAATGTTCAATATTTTTAAGGAAATCCCAATTATAGAAGGCTGCACCATTCAAATCCTTGGTTCAGGAGTAGAATGAATGCTACATGTCTCACAGAGGAGGAGATGCATGCCTGTGTTGTGAAGGCAGGAATTAGCGATGAACAAAAGGAAAACCCTTGTGGTATTTTACATCTTTTATGCATCTATATTTACATGTTGGTAACAGTTGCTTGTGAATCCAAAGATGAAGATTATTTAGTCATTCGGGTCAGTCTCTATAATAGGTCTGAAAACCATTACAGATCCTTATCCAATTCATGCAGTTTATTTTTAAAGTATTGGTGTGGTTTTCCAAATGGAAAGAATAAAGATTAGGGGCAGGAAAAGTGTAAATGTTGGTTAAGGCTCCTTTCCCTGCTCCACCAGAATTCCGTAACACTTGAACCGTGTCAAGATATTTTAAAACATAGCTTAGCTGAAGCGTAGGTTTGCAAAGGTTGTAGTTAGATTGTCACTTTCATCTGACATACATAAATGTGTGCCCTGTGTGAAAGGGATGCTCAGGACACCAAGACTCAGAGCTGATCAGGTTAGTTTTCAGGTTAGTTCTCAACAGTACCCAGCTCTCTGAACAGCTGTGCAAATGCTAGTGCCAGCACAGTGGAGTTAGCAGAAATGAGTAGCTGAGGCTGGAGAGAAGGACCTTAATGGCAATGTGAATTTACATCAGGCTATAATGACTATGAAGCTACAGTCAGAGATAAGCAAAACTGACAAAAMCAGACCTTTTAAGATTTTTCCATATGCTTCCAATCCCAAAGCTAGAGTAATCTCAGGATTTCAAAGATAACAATTGTGTAGCCTGAAGACCCTATCTTTTTAGGCAGACTACTGGTGATCCACAGGGAATGGTCTGTAGTCAAGGCCAATAGAACCATTGGGCAAAGCTGAGTGGAGAGCCTGAGGAATTAGAAAAGCATAAGATTGCAAAGCACCCTGTGGGTCCTGCCAACTAGAGCCCCTATCTATAGATAGCCCTATAGAGACACTATCATGGTCATTCATACATCAGAAACCTTGTATAGAAAATTCCTCAAAATATTTTAAAAATTTGACAATTTATACTGTAATTCACTATAATATGCAACAATTTACAGAATACTCAGTCCAGGAGCACCTGGGTTTGGAGACCCTGTGCTATTAGACATTGGGAGCGCTGCATAACAGGCACCCATGCAGTAAGGATGCCGTAACAATGGTGACGTATACATATGCTTGAGGTGTGCATATTAAACAGTAGCAGCATGATGTTTTGCATGTGGGACTTAAAGATGTTACGTGCAGAAGAACAGCATGTCTTCACAGAAACTGAATATATGCATTATGAAGAGAAAGAAAATATTTCCACCAATCTGGCTTCTTAATACTTGTATTTAAATGGTAAAACTCTGTGTATTTTTTTTTCAATACCTTTATTAAGTGCATTATTCTCCTCAGCTGTGTTTTGTTAGCTTGAAACACAGCCTCATACTCAGTTATCTAACGTTAGGCACCTGACTGCGATGTCTAAATTAGGGCTAGAGATGCCCTTGACACTCTGTGAAGTCAGAGAAGAGGGAAAGATGTTTCTAGAGGATGATTTAGGACTTTGGTGCCTGCATTTCTCCAGTGACTGCAAAGAGAACTTAGGCTGGTTCTAGTTTCAGCAGCTTTAGTGAAACTCCACATGAGCTGATATGAACCCTAGTGACAAGGATGGATGTCAGTCACGTTTGCCTTTCTGTAGACCTCACAGAGTATCCAATGACAATGGTTAAAACCTGCGTTGGAGTCCTCATTCTGGAGTCTGTTTCATTACTTCCCTAGTATCACCTTTCCATAGAAAGTTTTTTTATTCATCACAGCAGGAGATAGAGTTTGCAAAATGTTTTCTCCATGAAGGTGTAGTCCGCAGCACAACAACTTTTCTGCACATCCTGGTAATTGCCTGGAAATTATTTGTGTCTTATTGTTCTTTTCCCTTGAAATGTAAGAGCAAAGGAGAGATCTCTTCCCTATCTACAGATACATCTGAGACAGCATCAGATGAATTAACTGCAGAATTTGAAGCAGAAAAACGGTACTTTGGCAGTGCTGTGCCTGTCTAAATGGCAGATGGACCAGGCAATTAACCTGGGAAGGCACATGCCATAACACAGCCAGAGCAACCGGGGATTGTGGCTGCCCTGCATGGGGATCCTGACTCAGCACTTCAGGACACTGTTTA
The DNA here is from genome assembly GCA_035582835.1 of Phoebastria nigripes. Lineage (NCBI taxonomy): Eukaryota > Metazoa > Chordata > Aves > Procellariiformes > Diomedeidae > Phoebastria > Phoebastria nigripes. The sequence goes on from JAYKAV010002956.1 coordinate 144,832, forward strand.
GACAAACTTGTTGCTGCTGACAGCTAATGGGGAATCTCTTTACGCTCAGGAAATAGGGTTAGTTAGTGCATTCGTTGCTCTGGCTTTGTTGTTTGCTTGCCAAGCAAAACAAAAGCTACAGCACGGAGCGTTTGCAGCAGCAGGGCAGGACAATCTCCTCTCCCAGAATTTTTTTCTTTTCCCCAGCATGTCGACATGGCTCACTTCCTCTTCAGAAAAGTAATATCTTGGAAGTACGACCCAATTATTATGAAACAACAAGAAGTAATGGATTACATATCCACAGTTTAGACTGTTCAAAACCTTCCTGTCAAGATATTTTTGTTTCAGAAAACAAAAGATGTTACTGATGACAGAACATTCCATAGAAAATGACTGGGCTTGGTAGATTTTCCATTGGGGATAAAATATTCTATTCTGGTAAACAGTAGTCTTCACATACTACCACAGTGCATTTCTGCGTCCTCCAGGTCCTTACCAGGATTCAGCTGAACTAGGTTTAAGCCTCTGCAGTGTACCATGGTATCCTGCAGTCCAGGTGGCTGTAATATATAAAATGAACTTCAGTGGATTATTTTTTCTGGAATTTACTTCCATACCAAGCCATATCTCTTGCACCATGCTATATTAAGTACTGTGTTTGGTTTTCTTTAATTGTCACTACCAGCTCCACATTTTCTAAATGTTTCAAAGATGGTTAGGACATTTATTTTTTACAAAAAATAAGACATGCATGTGAAGATGGGTTTTTAAAAAGTCTTCACTGGCTTAACTCAGCTCTCTTTGATAAGGATAATACTAAGACRGTTCCAAACATTTTTCACAGTCCCAAGCATTATGTAGTGAACCTAAGATGCACTGCAATACTCATGTTTCCCACTCAGTATTACCTACTTCTACTTCTCCTCACACTTAGTTTGCCTGAGTGATTATGGGTTCTTTTTGCCAGTTTGCTGTTGTCTTCAATGCTGAAAGATGTGCTAGTGCTGCAAGACTTTAAGCATCAGAGATACTGCCCTTCTGGTGATATGATTGCTGTAAGTACTGCCCTTGACTCGTGTTTTTTCTAGATGAATTATGCTGATAAAATTCTCTTCTGATATCCAACAGTCATTGCAGTACCCCTTCCACTGTTTAGTTTGCTCCACATTTTTAGAATACTTTCCCTGTCTTGTGGATTCCCTAAACCTGTGTTTTGCAAATCAGAAATTATTTCAAGAATATTAGTTTTGCATATTAGTTTAAGAAACATTAAAAAACATGATTTCATAATGTACTGAACTCAACCTTTTCAGAGTCGGATCTGTTTATAGGCTCGATGGTTTCTGTCTAAAAAGCAAAAAAAAATCCCTAGGCAATCATTTCAGAAGTTTAAATCATATGCAAGAAAACTTAAACTGAGCATTCAAGACTGGTATCTTCAAAGTTACGAGTGCTTCTTTCAGGATTCTTGTCACTTATTTGGCACACTGCATTCCTAAACATTGCATACTTTAAATAACGTTAGCTAATAAGTGCTCCAGATGTGAACAATACTTAAATTCTGATTCCAACAAAACCGTCAGGTGTTTATTCTATTTAGCATTTCAAAGTGAACCGCTTCTGGACGTGTCAACTTTAGTACTTTTAACATCATAATTCTAGTTCATAATGTGCTCAGAAAGAGATCTGCTCTATGTTTGCAAAAAAGAATATGCACGTGAAGATTAAAATGTGCATGATTTTTCTTCTCCTCACAAAACATCCTAATTACTCTTCCCTTGAGAGAAAGAAATGATACACAAATAAATTTTCTAACCTCACTGACCAGATTGCTGATGAAACCTCCCTTGCACTCTAGCACTTTCTTTATCACATTTATRACATGTTCAGAAGTACAAAGTGTTATTAGTGGAAAAGGAACGACTAGTTTTTTTTGCAAGTTAAAGTGTTAATATTTGTGACCTTTGTAGAAATGTTAAGGTTAAAATGTAAAAGTTAATAAAACTTCTATTTGAAATAACAGCATATGGCCATGTAGTGAATACAAGCTTAAAATCACTYGTGGGGCTGTTATGTTCACAAACTGCCTCAGCTATCAATTACTATGTATGTTGCTGATGAGAGAAAAACTGAACTCCTGTTTCATGTAGTGCACCTTAGCTAGGTATCATCTGACATGAAGGGCTATAGAAGGCTCTGATTCTTAAACAAATCCCCTGTAGAGGTGCCTGGCATATTCAGTTAAAAGGTRTTCTTTTAAGATTACTGAGGGTTTTTTTCCCATGAAAATTTTCATGAGTACAACACAGATTAAAAAGTCACATGATAGTAAAAGAAATAGTTTAATTCCATAGAGTATGGCTTCTGAAAAGATGAGAGTGCTGAGTCATCGCATCTTGTGTAGAAATGGAGTTGCGATACGTGAAAGCAAATACTCAGTGAAAGAGAAACTCATGTCTGATACTTTGGAACTTGGACAGTGAGTCCAGTTTCCAAGATGCTGGAAAGGCAAAAGCAGTATACAGCAGAAGGAAAAGGAGCTGGATGAAAAGTGTAGAGAAGAAGATGTAAGCAGAACCAGTGAAAGAAGCAGGTGATATAGCTAAGATATGCAGAAAACAGACACTCTCTTCTATTTTTACATCTTCTTTTTGAATAGCTTAATCCTTACTGACTCTGGTTGAATTTTTTCTAGCCTCTTTGACCTAATATGCCCTGTGGAGGAGGACTTTTTTTTCTATTTGGCAAAGGCAGACAATGCAGGTGGCAAATTGTTATTCTTCATTTCATTTCCTTCTTGTCCTGTTGGCAGGTATTTCTAACCCTTATTACGTTTTCCTTTTTATTTCCAAGGCTATGCTATGTTCTTCAGGGMAAAAGACAGGAATGGAAAGAACTATCAAAACAGGCCTTTCTAGTAACATTTTTGCCTTCTTTTTTTTTTTTCCCCTTCTGATTCTCCAGCAAATGTCCAACAAAAGTTCATCAAAAAGATGATACGGAGCTTACTTGTATCAAATTTAAATACAATTGCTCCAATTTTACCATACACTGGAAAGACACATGCAGGAAATGGTGGCCAGGAAAAGTGATGTTTATCCACAGTGCCTGATATAAAGACTTCAGGGAGTTCCTCAAGTTCATACCTAAAGAAACATAATAGTGGATATTTTCAGGTAAGAACATAAAACCAGCCATAATGGTTCGACAGTTCAGCGAAAGGGGCTTGGTCTGACAATAGCTGACGGTGTAAACATGGAAGAGGATGTCAGCAAAGGGTATATGCACAGTGCGAGGTCTGCCGTACGTCCTCTCAGCCTGCAGCATATGGCGAGGCAGGGGTGGCCTGAGCTGTAAGCTCTTGGTAGTTGATTTTTGTAAAGGTAAAATTTTCTGTTTATTTTCTCTCTGTATCAGGAGAACCCCTTTATCTTTATCGGTTCTTCTGTCAAAACTGCCTAGTGAAAAAACAGATAGTAAGGGATAAGCAGGGGGCATACCTTAGGGAAGAAAAGGGGACAAGGCGGGAAGCAGATCATCAGCTAAGCATGAAGGACCCACTGCCCACAGACCCATGGGTCAGCCTTAGTCACTCAGCTGATCCTAAAACCTCCCAAGAGAGATCTTTGGCTCCATTCTTAGCTGCCAGCTAATCTGGATGGTATCAATGCCTTTGGTTCCAGTTGTAAGGTGACATAGGTAATCAAAAGGTAAAATGCTTGCAGGTGTCACAGATTAATTAACAACACTGCATCTGGGGCGCATAGCATATAACAACACCCCAAAGAGATCAAGGAAGGGCTGTTACAGTAAAACAGCAAGTAAGGGAGGTTTGCTAAAGCTATAAAAATTAATCACCAGTACTTCTTCTGATATTTCAGGACCAAACAGCCTTTCTGATGATCTGGAGGACCAACAGCTGACCAGAGTGTGCAGGGAACACCACAGAAGACCTGGCTGCAGCAGGAAAGCTAAAGAAATTGCATTTGCGTTCACTGTGGAGGAGGTAAAGAGGCTCCAATGCTAGAACCTTCACGGGGAACATCTTAGAGAGTCTGCCTGAAACCAAAGGGTCAGAAAAGGRGATTTTAGAATGTGTTGATAGTCTGAATAATAACAAATCTTCAGATGGGGATTGCATGTGTGCAGGTGCACGTTATGGTGAAACTGTGCCCTGAAATTCTTGACCTTCTGTTTACAGAGTATGACTTATCACTCAGAGCTTCTTCTGTGCCTCTGGAAAAGAAGGTTGCAAATATGATGCCAATTTTTAAAACAGGCTCCTGAATGCTCTGCAAATCTGGTGTCCAGGCTGGGAAGCTTTGTAGAAATTATCATAAAAAAAAATAATCAGCCAACAATTTGACAAATATAGACAGAAGTGTTAATATGGCTTTTGTACAGGGAACTTATGTCTCACAAGTCTATTAGGTAATCTGAGAGAGTCATTGAACATGCGCAGAAGGAGGAGCCAACAGATACAGTCTTCTGAGGTTTCCAAAGGCTCTTCACCAATATTTCTTGTAAAAACTTACTTGTCATCAGTTTAGCAAGAACAGATAAATATCTCCTACAGATAAATGTCTTCTTAAAAGATAGTAAATCTAAGTAAATCTAAAAAAGGAGTAAATGGTCATCAGAGGATGAAAATAGTATACCCTACAGAGACCTATGCTAAGGCTTGTCCTATTCAGCATATTCATACAGGATCTAGAAAAGGTGGTAGAGACTGATAAAGCTTGATGATGTTAAATTATTCAGTGTAGTAAAAATGAAAGCTGGCTCTGAAGAGCTGTGGAAGGATCTCACAGTATTGAGTAATTGGGCAGTAAAATGGGACATGAAATTCAGTGCTAATAAATGCAGAGTAATGCAGTTGGAGAAAAACAAGCCTAATTTTACAAACATGGTATTGGGCTCTGAGCTGTTACCACACAGTAAAGAAATCCCGAAGTCATAATAGGTAATTCTAAGAAAACATTAGCCTAATGCACAGTAGCTGTTAAAAACAAACAAACAAACAAAAACAAAATAGAAAGTTGGGAATTATTAAGAAAAGACCAAGGCACGAACAAAATATATAATTCTGCCATTAAGTAAATCCAAGTATCCTCTGTGTATGCTTTTGATGCCTCCACCTCAATAAGGATAGAGAGATTTGACTATATTTGATGTTCTCCTTTTATCTATGAAGATCTGAACACATATCCTCTGTTGCTGTGGCTGGACCTTGGAGATTCAGAAGTGGGTGCATTTGCAGTAGTACTTCCTTTTGAATTTTTTTCACTTTGCAGGACTGCTTATATGTACATATGTATACCTTCAGAGCAGTCTTGGTGTGAATGTAAAAGCCTAGTTCAATGAAAGCGGTGCTGAGATAAGCATCAATGAGCAGGCTCACCAGGATACATGAACTGTGCATGGATGGATTTGAGAAAAGATTTCAGCTGCTGATGATTGAGTGAATTTCAAAGGAAACATTGAAATGAGGCTATGTGACTACAAGAGCAGGTGAAGACGGGATACAAAATGAGAAGTTGTTTTATGTGCTGAAACAGCAGCAGAAGTCAATAGAAGCAGCTTGTCTGGTGGTTCGGATGCTGATTTGAGAAGTGTGTTGACAGAGATGGCTTTCAAACAGCCTTTGAAGGGGAGGTGATGGTTTTACTTAAAGGCAGGGTGACCTGAAGGGAAAAAAAAAAAATAAAAAAAAACCTGAAATGGTTCACTCAAGCCTTATTATGTATTAGAACAGTGTCCAAATGTTGTCCTTTCTGAATACAAAACTAGGCTAACGTCTTAAAATGACGATTGGGTTGGTGATGGTTGGGATCTGGAGGCCCGGGTAGATATTCTGCTTCTTCAGCCAGAGAAGGCTGTTTCTAGAGCCAGGAGAGTCCCACTGGGAAAAAGAGTTAGCAGTAACGTCCTCTGGGGAGATGTGTAATAGGCAAGAGAGAAAAATCAGCCCAGCCCTTATGCTTTACAGAGATTTTACTCTCAGAGGAAAAGAAAATGCTGAGCATGATGAGAAACGGAAAAGTTATGGACAACAACCAGTGATTATACTGAGTTCAGGGGCTGGAAGTCCAGCTGTTCCATCTTGCATTTTCTTCTAAAAAGTATTGTTGTCAAAAAAAATCCCTGTTCTAAAATAAAATAAAGAAGTCCAGCTGCAAGGTGGACTGCAAAGGTTCAAAAATAAACAAAACCTGAGTGAAAAAAAGAAAATGAAAGTGGTAGCCTAGGAGGAAGGGGTCTGGGGTGTGTGAAGGGGAGCTTGTTTGGTCACTGCGCGGGTTTTGGCTGGGATAGAGTTAATTTTCTTCATAGTAGCTTGTATGGGGCTGTATTTTGGGTTTGTGCTGAAAACAGTGTTGATAATASAGGGATGTTTTAGTTCTTGCTGAGCAGTGCTTACACAGAGTCAAGGCCTTTTCTGCTTCTCACACCACCCCACCAGTGAGGAGGCTGGGGGTGCACAAGAAGCTGGGAGGGGACATGGCTGGGACAGCTGACCCCAACTGACCAAAGGGATATTCCATACCATATGACGTCATGCTCAGCATATAAAGCTGGGGGAAGGAGAAGGAAGGGGGAACATTTGGAGTGATGGCATTTGTCTTCCCAATGGAGCCCTGCTTTCCTGGAGATGGCTGAACACCTGCCTGCCGATGGGAAGTAGTGAATGAATTCCTTGGTTTGCTTTGCTTGCACGTGCAGCTTTTGCTTTGCTTGTTAAACTGTCTTTATCTCAGCCCACRAGTTTTCTCACTTTTACCCTTCCGATTCTCTCCCCCATCCTGCTGGAGGGGAGTGAGTGAGCGAGCGGCTGTGTGGGGCTTACTTGCCGGCTGGGGTTAAACCACAACAGTCACCCAAGCTGCCAGCTTTTCAGTAGGAAACAGAGGAGGATGACTATAGCATCGAAGGCAAAGAGAGTCTGGCAAGGAACTGGAAGCCTGTCTCATTTTCTTCCTGCCTTGCTGAGGACCTTCTCTCTTTTTCCTTCTATCCCACATCCTCAGGTATTTCTCCTTCCTCCTCTTCTAACCACTTGTCTTTGTGGATCGCTCTCCTTTCTGGTCTCAGTGCTTTCCTTAGCCTGGGTCCTGCTCTCCTGTGGCACAGCTCATTTCTTTCTGAAACATATTTCTTTCCTTCTTTCTGCAAGTTACTTCCTATTAGATCTCTCTTCTGTCCTACTTAATTTCCCCAATTACTCTTTACCATGAGATAGGGACAGAAGAAGAGACACCTAGCCAAGTCACATAGCAAAAAAGTGCAGTCTGAACAAGTTCTTTGGAAACAAAGATTTCCAAAAGCTGAATTTGTTTACTGAGAAACCCACCATTGGAAGCAAATCCAAATCCTTCCTTTCACTGTTTAAATGGAGGCTTTTACCCTCAGAGCCACTGTTACTTTTCTTCAGACTTCAGGATGGGTTTGGCAGCCCTGCCTTTTCCTTGGGGAGCCCACGAGCATTGCCGCTCCGGTGCGGGGTTTCTTCCCACCGCTATAAGCAGGTTGAGCCAACAGCTTTTATTTTGTAAAAAGTAGTGTAGAATCAGCAATAGACATGCATTGACTAACTGACCTGCTTAGATACTTTAAGGCTTTGTGAAAAACCTGTTTTGATGATGGCTCCTGTACACTTACAGTTGCTTCAGAAAAAAAAAAGTGGGCCAGTTTTTCCTTTTGAGATAGTCTCTGATTTTTATGATCTCTTAATTAAAGTATGTACAAAAGAATTTCACATATGTTTACAAAACAAACACGGTACTTGTGTAATTACAAAGTCTGCCATTAAATTAGTGTTTCATGTGTTTGTGTTTTAATTATTAACTGTGGCAGAATATAGCTAAAGCAGAAAACATGTAATTTCTATGATAATAACAGAACATGATTAACTGCATATCTTTCTATAAACAAAATGTGTTTTTCATTTGCATTCTTCCCTTGTCTTAGTTGCATTTAGGGCAATGCAAAAGAGTTTGGCATGCTTCCTTTTCACTGTAGGTCAATATATGGCATTTTAATTTTTGGAATCTATTGTGCTAAAAGTGTTAATTTGCAAGGTAACTTGATGTGGCATGATGTAAGGATTTTTTATAGATCTTGCCTCCTACTCATCCACACATAATTGTCTGTATAGCAGTTTCTTCGTCCTTTTTCTGATGTACAAATGCCCCATATGTCTACTCCTGACACTTGTGTTTCTTTTCTAACATTCAGTTATGTCCTCATGGGTCTCTACACAAGTTTCCTCTCTCATCTATGTAGTCCTAGTAATTTCAAAATACACTTCATTATTGATCCTGCCTCTACTGCTGTCTATTTTTCTTCCCAAAATTTTTTCTTAGATTTTTACCCATTTATATAATTTCTCCTTTATTGTTGCTATTGAATTCTGTGATATAAAATAACTTTTCAATGTAAAATTGTCTCATCTTGTTAAACTTTTTTTAAGCTTTTATTATAGATTGCTAAAGTTAAGGTATTCCAAAGAAAGGTGATTGGTGCTTCTGGAAAATGTAATTTCTAATCACATTTATCTTCCTAATCAGTATGAAAATGAGAGGGTTTGCATTCTTTATTGGGTGACAGTCTAGCCATCAAGATTTCTTCACTGAGGCCAGCAAAAAGCAGTTGTTTCTTCAGTCACCTGAAAGACGAAAAAATCCAGGCTACCCTTCCCAGTCCTGGTGAAACATGGTAGGCTGTCTGTAACTCCTCAGTTTTACGTGCAGGGATCTAACTGGGACATTGGATTTCACTTAAGTCAGGTAATTTCCTCCTTTAGCCTCACAAAAAATTGCATGCAGGTTCCCTGTAGGGTTCCCCATAAGGTTTCCCTCACAGAACAGAGGGAATAACTCCATAACTCCTGGAAGCTGCTTCCATGGTCTGTGAGCTGGATGTGACAGCTGACAAATCTTGAAAATTTTCTAACAGCTTATCTAGTTACATGAGTTGCTCAGATTACAGGTGCTCCTTACAGCCCAGTACAGCACTGCTCTTGCAGCTTCTAGAGATAGACTGGTCTCAATTTCCATATACCTTTATTCCCTTACTCTAGGCATCAAGACTTGATACCTGCTTTGGAAAAGCTGCCTTGACGGACTATTCAAAAAGCCCATAAGCACAACCTCCTGACCGCAGGGAGAGGGCTCGCAGTTCATCTCGAGTGGCACATCTTAGACAGCCTTTAAAGGCTCACTCCATTACCTACCTGATACTGACTACAGTCCTCTGAGATGTGTTATCCTCATGTACTCTATGACCTGCCCTCTTTCCCCGCTATTAGAGATTTCTACAACCTGGATTACGTATAAGCAGAAGAACTAAAGGACGTGCAGTACCTTTTTAGCCTCAGTGCCATCAGGGCAGGAATCCGATGGGAGGCAGAACAGAGAGAGGGCTCCAACAGACACTGCACGCCAGAATGGCATGATGCTGAATGCACAGGGCATGTATAGACCACCTGCATAACTGGTGTGGCAATAAACATACTGCAGTCGCAGCTACTCTTTGTTAGGGGGAGAGAACTAGGGTTGTCTTCACCCCAACTCATTATTTTATTTAAAAGATACTACATATTAGGATTTAATCAGGTCACCTTTTAATTTTATTCAGATTCACAGAAGGAAAAAAAAAGAAAAATTTGACTGTGAAAACGTTGCCTGGTGAAGACTTCCTTGAGCGATACATACATTCATTTCAATAGGACTCTGTAAGTATAGCAAAGAAACCCAGAATTTCACAATCCAGTTCCTACTAAAAGATAGGATAAAACTGAGCCCTCACATAGACAGACATAATTTCTTGATGGGACTCTCACCCACTTCTACCATGGCTGAATTTGATCCAAATTTCTTAACACTATTTTCCTTAAATATTCATTTTTCAGAGAAAGGGTTTATATAACCTGTCACCTTATATTATAGCTGATGTAAAAAGTTTGTGACTGCAACCCTGAATGTTTTATCACCTGTCAGACATTTCAATGATAATAAAAAGTAACATCCTTTAAATTAATTAGTCATGATTAGGACTTCAAGCCCACAGGCCACTTCATTATGCAAAAATTATAAGAAGTTAGCTATTTAAATTACCATTAAATTGATTCTTACGTTAATTGATATCTCACTTATAACCCCTGTTTTTAATTTCTATAGGATCTACTAAGGTTTAATACAAGTAATAAAATGTTTTAAGCAATCATTCAAATAAAGAGAATATACTGAAAAAATGATGATAAATATTTTTCTCTGCTTCCAGTTTATGGTAAAAATAGGAATTACTTTAATAAAATATATTTTATATATTTATGTGATATGCATCACTCATGCAACCCTATTAGTATGCAAATTGTTGTGATTTTCTCCTCTATCCTGCCATTCAGCATAAGCAGAAAGTTCCTTCTTCTACACATGCGCAGCAGAGATTTTCTGAGATGTGCAATGATTTGCACAGAGTATTGAAAGGCAGAACTCAGGTCATGGAATACAATCAAACCAGTAATGCAGAATGTTAATAGTRGAGATGAGCATTCAAATTCATTTAAGTCACATGTTAATGCTTAGACAGGATACACATTTTGGATTTTCAAGGGATGTTTGCCTTGCCTATGGCAAAGGACCAAAATTCTTGGAAAATGTGTAATTTTTTCCTCAAGTTAGGGTCTGCCAACACAATAGTAGAACAGACTTGTTTGTTTCTCCAAACTGTTTCACTTTCTTTAGTATTATATTAAACCATGTTTAAGTTAAGTGAACTCAGTTTAGTGACCTTGCCCTTTTGGTTTCTGATATTTGTAAKGAAATCTCATCTGCCAGTTAGTTTCTGTCCCTGATTATTAGGTTTCTGAATAATGAAATACACATAAGAAATAGAGATGTAGGGTTATATCTTAGCRGTGTTGTTGGCAATGGCTGTGCTGTTAGTGATTCAAGCTGAGACAGTATTTCTCTCGTGGTCCTTCCCAGAGAGTTCAGAGTCCCTATGATGAACAGTACAGGCGAGATCTAAAAAGAGATAAAAGAACATCCTTTATGTTCCAAATAGCCTCAAAGTTCTTGTCCATATCACCATTGCCTTCAAACTTCATTCATGCTCCCAGGCATGCAAAAGATGTTTTTAGTGTTGTGCTATTAAAAATATCACTCTGGTGGGCTGTGGCACAACTCTCACAATATATCAGGCACTTTCAACTGAAAAAACATCACAATGAAAAAAAGTCCTAGGGCCCCCAGCTGCCAGGTGGGGCCCTGGGACATCTTGGCCCCAGAGCCAAGTGTTCTGCACCACAGAGCTGTCTGACCCCCTCTGAAGGAAGCCAGTCCTGTGAGAGCAAAGCACTTGGCCACGTATCTGGGACTGCATCATGGAGTATACAGAAATAGCCATACATTTAAATACCTTCTCCGAAACAAGAAGTGCAGCTTTGATACCAGCATATGCTTTAAACACTTGATACTTCATCTGTCAATACCATGCGTAGATAATTAAAGCTTCTAAATACACCTGAGATGATAAAAATACTAAACATAGCTAAACTCTGGAGATTTTCCATTTGACTTACAGATGATACACTTTATCCCTCACACTATAGCTGTGAGAGGTTAGTCCCCAAAGACGGCTGGATCCAGAATCCTCTGAAACACCACTGGATAATGCAATCCATGCTAATGGGTGACAACAAATCAATGGATTATTTATTCTCAACAGACATCTTTTATTAATGGGACTGCCACCTGACATTATTGTAACAGAAGAAAACCAAAATAATATTTTCCTCTAAACTACTAAATAGTGGTCTTCAGGCACAAGGCAAATAGTGCTTCAGATGGTATCAAGGGTCAGATATTTAACAGTTTAGCAACACCTTTCAGAATTCCTATTAGTCTGTTAGTGACAGAGAAAAAAATCTTAAACTAACCTTACCAAAGTATCTGTTTTAACTAGATTGCCTTAGATCACATTGAACTGTTGTGTGTTAATGGCTTTTTCTTGAGGAATGAAATGTGAATAAATGAATTAATATTACAGTAAGTAACAAGGGTTATTGGAAGAATGGATCTATAAAGGGTCAGTAAAGTAACAGTTCAACAAATAAGAATCAGACTCCATTCTCATAGGGGGATAATCCCTGAATGTTCACTTTTTACCTTTATGTTTCTTTATTTTATATTTATTGTTATTTGTTATTTTTTGTATTCATAGTCTAAGAATACATTGTAAATTATAGCGGCACCCAGTGGCATCACAATAATTAGATTGTATAATTACTTGCATTATGAATTTCATTTCTGAGTTTTAAAGCTCAATAGTAAAAAAACCACACTGTAGCCTGAAACTTGGCATCCAGAGCTTCAAGGATTTAGCTTGGGAGTGATGTGAGGTTTTAAAATAAATGTTCAAAGATAGTGGTTCAGCTGTTTGGGGTTTTCCTATTGAGGCTTTTTTTAGTATTTATGTAACTTGAAAAGTGTTGCAGTGTAAGCAGTAAAATTTGGCAAGGAATTAGTTTATAATATGGTTTAATTACTTTTGGCATTATACATATATATTTTAAATAGCCAAGATATTTGAGTTTGAAAAACATGCTCAACACAGGTGTATTAATGTGGATTCTTTTTTAGCATAATCTGTCATGAAACAGTTATTCTATAAAATACTCTTTCAAGTACCTATTGCTTAAATGTGCTCAAAACTTTCTAAATGCATTCCCATATTTTCTTCACTGGAAAGGAGACATCTATCAATTTTTGCAGGTATAGCAACTGCAAGTCAATCTACAAAAATTTATGGTGAGACTATTGCTAGTTTAGCTTGTATCTTCAAAACACAAGTAGATTAACACAAATTCTTAACATCAACATAGCGCTTTTCAAGCTAGATATCAAAGCTTTTTATTAGGGAAGGTTTCACCATCCTTATTTTATGAATGGGCAAACATTATAGGAATAAAACCCAGTTGCTGGCCAGTGTCATACCAGGAGACAGAAGAGAAGACTACTTCAAAGCGATAGCTTTGATGCTAACATGGCCTTGGACAATAGAGTGCATGCATTTAAACAGGAAAACTATAACAACTGTTACAAAGTTTAACTGAAAATAAGGTGGAACAGCCAAGTCTTTTTTCTGTCCCTTGAAAATCACATATATGTTTCATTGGATCGTGGGGTGGAGTTGATATTTTAGAAGAAGCCTTGTTATTAGCCCTGAATAGAATCAGAATTTCCCAGGTTGGAAGCGACCTTGAAAGATCATCTGGTCTAATTTAGATGAGCCTAGATGGGATTATCTAGCACCCTGTCCAGTTGTATCTTGAAAACCTCCAGTGATGGGGACTCTACCACGTCCCTAAGATGGTTTTTTCCAGTGAATGATTGTTCTTACTGTAAAAAATTTCTTTCWTATGTCAAGATGAAATCTCTCCCCTGTTGCCCCTTGTCTTCTCTATGTGACTTCTTGTGAGGAGAGAGCCTCTATCCTCTTTGTAGCTGCCCTTTAAGTACTCGAATACTGTGATGAGGTCCCACTCCCAGCCTTCTCTTCTCCAGGGAGAAAAGACCTAATTCCTTCAGTCTTTCCTCATAGACCAGGTTCTCCAGCCCTTTGATCATCTTCATGGTCCTCCTTTAGACCCTCCCCAGTCTGTCTGCGTCTTTCTTGAATTGCAAGGACTGGAACTGGACACGCTACTCCAGGTGCAGTCTGATAAGTGCTGAGTAGAGTGAGATGATCAGGTCTCTATCTCTGCTAGTAATGCCCCTGTGGATAACAGGCCAGGATGCAATTTGCCTTTGTTGCTGCAGTGGTGTGCTGCTGGCTCATGTTCAGCTTGTTGTCTACCAGGACCCCCAGGTCCCTTCCAGCAAGGCTGCTCCCCAGACACACAGATCCTAGCCTGTAGGAATTTGCGCTTGTCTTTGTTAAACTTCATACAGTTCTTGCTAGCCCAATCTTCCAGCCTTTCCAGGTCTCTCTGTAAGATGGCTCTCCCTTCTGACGTGTTCATCTCACCATCCAGTTTGGTGTCATCAGCAAACTTGATGAGGGTGCTTTCAATCCCATCATCCAGATCATTTATGAAGATGTTGAACAGCACGGGGCCCAGTATTGATCCCTGGAGGACCCCACTTGTGACAGGCTGCCAGCCTAAGTAAAAAAAACAGTTGATTACCACCCTCTGAATATGACCTGTTAGCCAATTTCCCACCCATCTTGCAGACCACTCACCCAGTTTGTATCTTGCCAGTTTGTCCAGGAAAACAGCATCAACCGCTTTGCTGAAGTCCGGAGAAACTCCAAGCGAAATTCCAGGAACCAATACTAAGATCTTATTGCCATGAGAGGGGACACAGTTCCTAGAAAATATGTTTTCTTCAATACTGTGATAGAACGAGAAAGACATGTTGTTTAAGGGTCCTTCTCCCCCACCCCACTCCTCGCCTCCCCTTCGGCTCATCTGTGCTACTGGATGTAGATCTATATACGGAAAGGGATAAAAACTCTGCTGTCTTTCCAAAGTCTGATCCTGCTCACATGCCTGGATTAGTGGTCCCTACCCCTGAGATCAACATAGTCAGCTGGGGATATTATACATTAGATGCTTTCAAAATATTATTCCTCTCACCTTTATACTGTTCAGTATTGGGTATGGTTTTTTGCCCTGGCTGGTTAGTCAGTCATGGGGTTACCTACTTACTATTAACCAAAGTTTATCTTAGAGAGTTCTCTAGTGAAGCTATTCAGTCCATGGTGGAAAAGATTTCCTCATAAATTCACATTGGAAATGGTTTTAGGGGAAGGTGTCTGTTAAAGAAATAGTAGGATAAAGTTGAGTTTCTAATATCTAATAAGCAAATGAGACCAGTAACTCAGTGGGGTGGAGTTAGTGGCAGTCCTCTTCGGTTGGGAGTGATTTACAAATGACTTCATGGTGCAGATAATAGTTCCCAAATAAATTGAGTTGTGGCTTAATTAAACAGCATCCTTTGCTTCTTTTTCCCATTTACCTGAAATAGCCATAACTAGGATTAACTGTTGTGTGAGAACATAAAATAGAGAGGCAGTCTCTAGAATTGCAGACCCTAAAGCTTTGTAGGGATTTAAAGATTATAACCAACACTTTGACCTGGCAGTAGATGGGTAGCCAGGGAAAAGCATGGACTATGAGTTCAGTGTACCATTCTGATAAAATGAACCATAACATTCAATACCAGATAAAGCTTCCATGGACATCGGCCTCCCAATGTTATGCTGTGTGTCAGCTCCACTCTTCAAAGACATTAACGCTGTAACATTTCCTCAGCATCTGATATCTGGGCAATTTAGTTAAATAACCCAACTTCAGCTACCATCTCTGTGCAGATGAATCATATACATGTATCTCTAATGCTCTGTCCTGAAGTAGATCTTTGTGTTGAAAAGCTAAACCTTTATATCTCTTCATGGATGCGGCTTTCAACTCAAGTGCAACATTACTAAGAAAAAGCTCTTTCCTTTCTGCCCCAGACTTTTCTCTGTTGCTATGAGCAGCAGCACCATTCTGCCTGCTACTCACACCACTAACATGGTGTGGTGGGTTGACCCTGGCTGGACGCCAGGTGCCCACCAAAGCCRCTCTATCACTCCCCCTCCTCAGCTGGACAGGGGAGAGAAAATATAACAAAAGGCTCGTGGGTCGAGATAAGGACAGGGAGAGATCACCCACCAATTACCATCACCGGCAAAACAGACTCGACTTGGGGAAAATTATTTTAATTTATTACCAATCAAATCAGAGTAGGTTAATGAGAAATAAAACCAAACCTTAAAACACCTTCCCCCCACCCCTCCCTTCTTCCCAGGCTCAACTTCACTCCCAATTTCTGTCCCTCTCCCCGCCAGCGGCGCAGGGGGACGGGGAATGGCAGTTGCAGTCAGTTCATCACATGTTGCTTCTGCTGCTCCTTCCTCCTCAGGGGGAGAACTCCTCACACTCTTCCCTTGCTTCAATGTGGRGTCCCTCCCATGGAGACAGTCCTCCATGAACTTCTCCAATGTGGGTCCTTCCCACGGGCTACAGTTCTTCACGAACTGATCCAGCGTGGGTCCTTTCCACGGCGTGCAGTCCTTGCAGAACAGACTGCTCCAGCGTGGGCTTCCCATGGGGTCACAGCCTCCTTTGGGCATCCACCTGCTCCAGCGTGGGGTCCTCCACGGGCTGCAGGTGGATATCTGCTCCACCGTTAACCTCCACGGGCTGCAGGGGGACAGCCTGCCTCACCATGGTCTTCCCCACGGGCTGCAGGGGAATCTCTGCTCTGGCACCTGGAGTACCTCCTTCCCCTCCTTCTTCACTGACCTTGGTGTCTGCAGAGTTGTTTCTCTCACATATTCTCACTCCTCTCTTCTGACTGCTGCTGGTGTTGCAAACTTTTTTTTCCCCTTCTTAACTATGTTATCCCAGAGGCGCTACCACCGTCGCTGATGGGCTCGGCCTTGGCCAGCGGCGGGTCCGTCTTGGAGCCGGCTGGCATYGGCTCTATCRGACATAGGGGAAGCTTCTAGCAGCTTCTCACAGAAGCCACCCTTGTAGCCCCCCTGCTACCAAAACCTTGCCATGCAAACCCAATACACATGGACATAATCTTTGCCTCAGATTTTTGGTTTTCATGTCCCAGCCATGGCTCAGCTTTACATATGATGGCATAGCATCTCTAAAAAAACAACAGATGGTGCAGGCAGCCAGGGAAGCTCAAGAAAATAATGAGATTATGTTGGTCTTTGTAACAACTATTTTGTAGATCCTTGCAGGAATGGAAGGTTTTCAAGCAAATCCTCTCTATACAGATCTTCAGTGACTCTCTACCCTTTATCACCTCAAAAAACGCCCTACTTGTCTTCATGTACAAGACCCAGCCAGTGTTGTTCCCACTCAGCCCTGATTCAAAATCTAAAGGCTGATGTTGACTCCCAGTAGGCCAACTTTCAATTTTTTGCGCTTTCTTCTATGCTGCCCCTCATGATTAAGAAAAGATGACACTGAACAACTCTGAAGTTACACATTATCCTCCTTTTGTCTCCCAAACGTTGCCTTTGTGACACGGTTTTCCTTTTGCTCTGTTTTGTGCAGTCCCAAGTACAATGCAGTCCCGGTCCAACGCTAGAACTGCCAGATGCTACGTTAATATTGTACTCAGCATCTACCTCTCTTAACAGCACCTGAAGTCTCCTTTCATGGCTGTGACAAATCATGCAGGATTCAAGAGGCGTGAAGACAAGGGAGGAGCCCTCTGCTCCTCGTGGTGGAGTCAGGCCAGGGCAGCTGAGGATTTGGCCCTTCCGAAACTGCATGTCAGAAAAGAGACTATGATTTGTGTCCCTGAAGGCAATTGTGCTGAGGTTAAAAGAGAATAGCTGAAGTATTTTACTGGACCATTATTTCCAACAACTCCTCCCTTCCCCCTCTCCCCAAAATACATTTTGATTTACATTTTCCAGTTTTTGGTGAAAGACTGGAAACTTTTAACATTTTTCACTTATTGGTGTGGGCGGTTTTTTCCATGAAAGGATTTTTAGGGGTATGAAAAATATTTTTGAAATATTTACTTTAATCTTTTTCTCTGAATCCAAAAGCAAAGGTGGCATGTGGTAAAGTAGGATCTGCATGGAGGAGCTCTGTGTCCCATGGAAAAGGTGGCTGCTCAGGGTAGGCGATGGGAGCCTTTGAACTCCGAGTCTATTGGAGATGCCCCAGTTCAATCAGGAATTAATTCAGAGAAGTCCTGTGGCCTGCATTATGCAGAAGGTCAGACTAGAGGGTCACAATCATCTCTTCCAGCATAATAATCCATGAATCTGTAAGAGCTACCATCTTTTACGGTTCATTTCTTCTAAATGCCAATGTTTATTTGTAGCTGTAACATTCTTTGGTGTAACATATATAACTGGTAGGGTAAGTTAACGCTAACACTTTTGCTCAAATATTTTAATTTTATTTTTAATCAAAAAAATCAGAAAATGAGTCATAGATAAGGTGATGAAAACTTATTTCAGATGTCATCCTAAAAGAAACTCTAACTTACTTCTCTTTCACTGGACCTTTTTCCTAGGCTAGAAGCTTTTGTTTTTAAAATATTTTAACTGAGTCTAGGAGAGGATCTTGAGCTTTTGCATAGGGTCAGACTACAAGAAGTTTGATTTAAATATTAGCAGAACTTTAAATACATCTGTCACAGAGCCCTATATTTTTGGCAGTTATAGGCCACCTTTATTCTGTGTAGTGATGAAGGTTTGACTTCGTTTGATTTTTCTTTTTTAGCCAAATGAACAGTGCATCTTTCTTTAATTGTGATCCTCATCAACCATTTGGCCTAGTAATAGTATGCAAATGGAACTCTTCAAAAATTAATGCTAACATTTATTAAATAATGCATCATACAATAAGTTAATTTGAAATTCTAAGTTGAACTCCCTGCTCATAAGAGAGGGATTTTTTTTTCCCTGTGTCATCTTCATAAAACATCTTTATAGTCTTTCTAAATACCTTGAATGAGTTATTTGGGATTTGAAAAATTGATCTCTACTGAGGCTACTGATATGGAGACATTCTCTCTGTTCCAGAGTTTTGATATTTTCTGTTCCTTAATGTCTTCTATTTCCACATAATTGTTAATATTTTCTTAATTTGAACATTTTGGAGAAAAGTACCAATTAAATGCAACCATTTGGTAAAGATGTAAAAGATCAGAACACATGCAGTGACATCTTCTGCAAACAAGCATTAATTTTGCACCATTACAAACGATATGTGTCTGGCCACTAATTTACCTGGACATAGTATCACACTCGAGGACACATTGCAACATGTGGAGGGGTGAACACTTGGAGCATTTATATATATATATGTATATATATAAAAGCCTGGCTTTTTTTACAGTTATGATTTTAGGGAAATCAGAATTGGGTCCTAAAAGCAGATGACAATGTATACTATACGTGTCTTTATTTAGTTTGACAAAAGCAAATGCAGATTTCCACATTTGCCTGTGTTTAACCATTCTGAATGCCCTTTTGAATATGCCTTTTTCTGAGTCCTGCTTGTGGTTTTTCTTTTTTTTCTCATATGTTTAATGTGTGCATCGATCTGTTGCTTTCCACTCATTCATTCACTGGCCGTGACACGGGCAGGTGCTGAAACAGGGGCTGGTAAAATGACTGAGCAGAAGTAAATACAGCAAAAGGTAGTAAGGTCTGTTCAGTAGGAGAGGATCTTTGCAAACACAAATCAAGCCAGGTAGCAAAACCATCCCTCGCCTGGAGATCAGCAAAACCCTGAGTGAGCGCGCGGGCGGGCGTGAGCTCTCCTTCCCCATCTCTGCAGCAGTCCTCAGCCTCCTCCTGCAACACCTGCTCTCTCGCCAGAGCCAGGCAGCATGCGCTTTAACCTCTTGTACTTCTGCACACTGCTGCACGGAGAGAGCAAAAGAAAAGTCAGTGTTGGGGGGGAATGCATTAAAAAAAAAAAAAAATTATATATATAAAATATTGCCACTAGTGTGCGTGAGGGTGCATTCTCRATGGAGTCATGAGTTTAGGTTATTTTTTGCTTCCTGCAGCTTAAGAATGTCTTCATGTTTGTGTTTCAGAAGAGGTGGACCTTTAGGTCAGGCTGTCTTTAAGCAATGATTTTCCAGTTGTGTCTACAGTTTCATGGAGTGGCAACTTTGCCAAGCAGCCAACCAGCAGAGGTAGTGTGTGCAGGTAATGGCCTTGATTGGGAGCAGAGTAACAGTGTGTAAGGTGGCAACCTGAAACACTTCCAGCCTGGTTTTACCCCTCTTCCCCCGTACGGCCTAGGCAGGCTGAGATAACAGCACAGCTAAGGGGTATACCAGGAGATGTGGAGATGTGATCTGAAGTTTTGCTTCGGACTTGTGCTGAGGACTGGCTCCATTCGGCGCATCAGGAAGCAGGCGCTGGCTGTTTGGGCTGCAGCTGGATGTGCCCTTAGCCATCCTAGTCCCTCGCATGCCCCGGCTTTCAGCAACTGGGGGGCCTTACCCACTTTTTAGCCTGATGCGCTTCTCAGTTGGGGAGGCACTTTTGTCTTTTTTGTTTCTTTTGACTAGAAATCACTTTAACAGTCCAAAAGGCCACTACTTTATTAGTGGAAAAATGTGATCTATTTGAGTATAATGGGCTCCTACGTGAGCAGAAATGATTTGGCAAATTTTGAAAAGAGAACATGTGGCCTGAATAATCAACAAGAGGAATTCACAAAGGTTTGGCTTGGCTTGCTTAATTTTTTTCTCTGATTTGTCTGTTCTTATAACTGCCACCTGTTCTTTTGTTTTCCTGTAGATCTGCAGTTTTTGTAAAACTRGAAGAGACATAATGATAATTTAACTTGACTTTCTGCATAAAATAGAAGCTATAATTTCAACCACTGCTTCCAATGCTTTTGTGATAAAGCATAGCCTTTAGAAAGACATCAAGTGTAGCATTCCAGGTGATGTCTATCACCTCTCTAGGTAAAAACTTCTTATAGTTAATTATTTTCAGTGTTTAGAACATTATATCAATTCCACCTGGAATTTGTCCGGCTTTACCTGCCATGTATTGAATTTTGTCCAGTCTTTGACTGAAGGTTGAAAGAGCCCTCTGCAAGCAGAAATCTTCTGCCTCAGCACTTACTTGTAGGCTCTGATCAAATTGCTTCTTTCACATTAGCATTGACAAGCTAAAGAAATAAAGCTTTATACTTCTCTACCATTAAGGTGAGATCTACATTGTCAGTCATCCCTGTGGCCCTTTACCAAACTCCTTGCAATACGTCAAGGTTCAGTGTTCCAGTAATAGTTGCACTAAGCCTACGCCACCTTACTTCTAAGAATATTCACATATATAGGAAGACAAAGAAGTCATCTAGGCACATACTATCAATCTTGTGCCAGAGTAAGAAATGTGGTTCAGCTTCACCTTCAAATTCAGTGATGCCAAAGACTTCTGAATTTTTTATTCAGATGGGGAAAAGCTGTATCATATCACTCAAGGTTCCTACTTTTAATTACCATTTCTGCTGCAAAATACCTGCAATCAAACAAATTAAATTGAGCTGTGTTAGTAACAATGGCTGAAGAAAGATGGTTGAATCCTGAAGGGAATAAATAAAATCCGCTTCCCATAGGAAGGGAACAGTTTTCAAGGATAACAGTCAAGGTAATGCAGAATGGAGATCTTCGAGCTTTCTTGGGCATACTGCTAGGTGAAACCATACAGGTCATGGCAGTTCTTTGGAGATTTGTTTTGAGATTCATTTTCATTTCTAATCCAGTGCATGAGAGAGGGGAGGTCAAATGGATTGAAACAAACCCATGTTTCTATGAAACCATTTGCTGTGAAACTCCACCTGCTACAGAGGAAGGAATACCTTTGATTTTAATCAGTTTTAATCAAATCTTTTAATCAAACCACTTAGTCAAAACTCTTCATCTTCAAAATGAATCCTGCTGAGGGAGCGTGTGAGCCCACAGCACCACAGAGAAAAGTGACAATCTAATTGGAAAATACTTCCTATCATTTTGGCAGAGTTGTAGACTGCCTTGATTTACAGTAGTATAGACCTATTGACTTTTGCACAGTGTATACTGTGCAATGTCCAGGGTGTACATTGTGATCATTATATTTCATTCTCTAATTGGTACTAGAAAACAATGTATACTATCAGACTTAAACATTTAGTAGCGAAACAATCAAGGGTAAGCTCTACTCTCCAACCCACACATGCAATGTATATTTACACACAATTTTAACTCACACGTTATCTAATGAAGTTACTGACTTCACCTAATACTTTCTCAGTAGCAAAGAGGGGCAGTTTTGGGAGCCGGAACTCCTTTCTCTCAATTCAGGGAGATAGTGCTTGGCCTGCTGAGTGAGTGATTTAGGAGCCTTCTTTCCTTTTACTTCCCCACAGAAATTACACGTAAATTGCAACTTCCTCTACAAGTCCTGCTTGCATTAGATTTCCACTCTGTGCAGCAAATTATGACACACTACCTATGGAATCCATTTATTTCTCTGCCCAAATTCACTTAGGTATTCCCCCATGCATTCATTACAGAATAATCCATCAAATAATGCATACCTCWGTATCTTTACTTATCACACGCAGCATTGTTTCCTTATGTAGTATGCATTCAAAAAATTCTTCTTTTTTACATGACTAGGAAGAAAGAGTGACATTGCCAGCATTTCGTTTGCTTCAGTTGTGGATTTTTGTATCTTCATTTCTGCCACTGGTTTTATTTTTTAAATGGGGACTTCAGCAGATTTCAGCCCAAAACTCAGGTGTATTCATACCATGAGCTTTTTCTGTTATTCTTGACTAATTTTTTCACATGTATTTTTAAATAGACTTTTATTCCTAGGGATGCTTGCCTTCTTTCTTTCTTTCTTTCTTTCTTTCTTTCTTTCTTTCTTTCTTTCTTTTTTTAAGGAGGATGAGGGGAAAGTTTCTTGGCTACTAAGATTTAAAAAATCAGAAATATCTCTGGTTTTATAAGTCAGCTTCAAAAGTACTGTGCTTTTCCATGAAGCTTAATGCTATTCTTTGTGCATGTGTGACTTAGTATATGCTGGCATTATTTGTCTTCTGTTACAGGCTTATAAGATTCTTTCAGTCTGGTAAGGAAGACCATAGATTGAGTATACACAATTTTGTTTTTAAATGTTGGACATGTGCTGTGCTATCTTTTTCTGTAGTGCAGCAGTAAATTCTTCCTATCACACTGAGAGGTAAGCATGTTTTATGTTTGCTTCTTATTTTACAAGTTTTAATAAAAACGTAATTAAAAATGTTTCTTAGGCTACAATATGTGTAGTACACACTTTCTATTTCTATAGCATACAGTATATAATGAATAATGTGATTACTCCAGATATAATATAAGGCTCCTCAGTATGAATATGAATTATGTCCATGCAATGGTTTGCTATATCTATCTTTTATTATGTGGCACAATTTGCTTTATTTGCCTCAGGGCACAGCTTGAGCTCAGTTACCACCTCTGATTTTTGTGTGGATAATAAAATATTTATAGTCTTCAAAATTAGGTGCTGAGACAGTGATTAGTGCGGTATGAATGAGCAACTGAATAGATAAGGGCATGACATTTTGCACATGCATTACCACATACTGAACTTATGCACACAAAATCCCAATTTGTGTGTATGTACATGCTTGTGATTCCAATTCAGCAATTACTTTCTTCTTACCTGTGGCATTCCTCCTGCTGTTTTACCTGGCCACTGCATTCTTCTGTTTGGAAGAAATTTGGCCACTGCAGCTCTACTGTTCAGGATGCAGTTGGGGCCCTGTTCAGGAAGGCTATGATTTTTCTGTCTCCATTCAAATTACAACGTGATTGCCTTGAGTCAGTTGACCTCCCTGGGTAAAAAACAGCATTCCTTGCAATTTTCTGTGTGCTTCCTTCTTAGGTGGACAATACCTTAAAAGCCAAAGAACTCTTTTCCCTTCACAGACCCTGAGGAACCTGTGACACTCCAGAAATGCTTTTGCCCAGGTTCCTTTGCTGAAATACCTTCTCCTCTCACCACATCCTATATTGCACTCCTACTTCTAGTGGCCACCTCTAACTGTAGACCATTTCTGTGTCCTTGTACTTATTGATACATGTTTCGGAGACAATTCAGGTCAACAGTGCTGTGTTAAGGTAAAGAAACCTTTAAAGCCAGTCACCTCTATCAATGAAATTTTAGGATATGAGCCTACTTTCCATGCCTGATTCCTTCTAGACATAGTATTGAATTCAGTTCTTGCCTGCTTGCTTTGCTTGATTCAGATCTATTTTAAAGGGCCTATAAAAGCAGACATTACTTTTCATAATGAATTATATCAGAAAAGTGTAAGCTTCCGCAGTCCCCAAAGATACTAGATGCAGGCTTATTTCTACCAGGAAGTACCCCATTTTACATTATGCTTGATAACAGTAAACAAGTTATCTACCTGCACAGAGCCCTTAAGAATATAACCAGATTCTAGGATAATTCATTAATCTCTTCAGTATTTTTTTAATAGAAAGCCAATTTCTTAATGTTATGTCCTTGAAAATTATTTTTTTTTTCTTTGTCAACAAGTTTCTTCTATTACAAATTGTGTCTTAATAATTACAAAGTAATTACAGAGGATCCTACCACACTGTGAGTCTTTGAAAGTAGTAGGCAATTCAGCCAAAAAATTGATGGCATAATACTGATCCAAAGGGATTGCACATCTGTATGCTCCTTTAAAACTAAAATGGTACTATACTGAAGTAGCTGTGCAAGATTCTTCTGCTAGTATCCTCCTTTTCATAGTCCTTAAAATCATCGTTTCACCCCTCCCCAGAAGTAACACTGACATTCCTGTGTCATATACATGTCATATAATAAACTAGCTGTTAGCAATATCACTCGCTGAAGCCAGATTTATTTTCCCAACCAAGTTGAGAAGATTTGGAATGGTGAAGCAGCATTGATCAGACAGTGTGTTTTACCACAGAATATCTAATTTAATATTAGTTAAACTTGATCAACAATTCAAGAGTTTAGGGTCACATTATTAACAGAAAACATCAATCCTTTGGATAATTCAATTAAAAAACATCAATAAAAATCTAATTTCAAAAGTCACTAGTATACCAATATACCATATCCGACAGACAGAAACTGCTCAGCCACCATTGAATCGTTGCCTGTTTTAATAAGTATTCAGAAATTATACTGAGACTTCAAAAGAAATTGTAAGGAATTGTTAGCAGGTTTATTAATGTTTTATGTTTTATTAAAAGTTTGGGTGTACATTTCACAATGAGCAACATCAAAAATCAGACTTTCTGCCTGTAATTTTGCTTCCTCCTGTCTTTCTGCCTTTGGGATTCGCTCTTTTCCTTTCATCAGCTGCCATTTTCAGCAGCATGCAGTAATTTCATGGCTCATTGCAAGTGCTGAAAACCTTTGAAACCACAAATGCTAACCTACCTGGCCTGCAGCCATTTAGGAAGAGATTAATTTAGCAAACAGAAGCAAAACACTTTCTACTTCTAGCCTGTGCATAATTTCACTTCTATCTATATTTATTTTACAGTGAGCAGCGTAATGACAATTTCAGTAATTGCAACTCTGTAAAAATTTGCCTACCTAGCTTATCTCACTATCACAAGACTGTGAGTCAGTCAGATTAGAAAAAGTACAGCATGTGAAACTGCATTGGTTGCCTTCCAAAAAATATGTGCCTTATATAAAACTTAAGTGATGCTTTGCACTTATTTGTATACTTATCTACAGGACAATGGATTCTCCATGATGTTTGCTTGGGATGTGTGTGCCTTTTTAATGCACTGTGATTTACGGGTGCTTTTCCCATACAAAAAGATCACCAATGCTAGTAGGCTGCAAGTGCCAGCCCATTTCTGCAGACTTAGTTACAAATGGCTGTTATGGTGCTGTCAAGCGATTTGAACAGAACTGAAAGTCCATCTGGGGCAAATCTAAGCTATCATGTTTGGAATGAATTCAAATTCAAAATTAGCCTAGAAACTGTTAGCTGAAAAAAAAGTTCAAAATGTTTTATTGTTTCTAATTTAACTGAAAGATCAAATTCTGTAAGTAAACACACAAACTTTTCTTCTAATCCATTTTTTTATTCCATTTGACCAGTATATTGCCAAGCTTATAAATGTTTATTTATACAGTAAAATAGAAACGGCTTGATTTCCCTGTTCCCCTGTGATTTCTCTCAGTGCTGAGTATCCTACTTCTTACTAAGATCGTCAACCACCGAGGTTTCTATGTTTATCCTCTGACAAATGTAAAGGTTACAATAATGGAACCCAAAGCCTTTGTTGCCATGTGCTGTGTAAAAAAAGGGAGCAACAAAGAGTTATTGTAGTAGCATTTTCAGATACACAGGAGGAAAAAGATTTCTTTACAATTCCCACGTCTGCCTTGATAGCCAGCATGATGGCCTCAGGTACGAGGAATCCCTAAGGTATCTCACAGCTCCTGACTTTGATATTGGTATCCTGGCACTGGTAGCAGGGCAATCTGGTGCCGTTTTCTGGCAGTCATTGCTCCGGGCCTGGGCTGGTTGGAAGGGATTTTAGCGACCTTGAGTGACCTTGTGGATGGCAGTCACTGGGTAATGATTTCAACTGCAGGATTATGCAGTGGTACTTCCCACCATGAGGGGCTGCAAGAAGATTGCTGCCAATGACATAGAGGGAGACAGAGTCAAAGGGAGAGAGGGGGTCCTCAGCGTTGGAGATGAAACGGTTTAAAGTGCACAGCTTTCCAACTTTTTACATGAGCGTAGTGAAAGAGCAATTGAATATCATTGTTAGCTTGCTTCACTGTGATTCAGATACTTTTATATCACCAAAAGGAAAGTGTACAACATTAAACTTGTTTATGCAGTGTTTTTATAATAGCTAATTCATTTAAGCATACAGATACACAGACGGCAGTGGGATGACTGGCCAACCCACACAGATGTACACCTCCAATCTGGCATCCCATAACATTCATAAAATATGTCAACACAGCCTGGATTCCTTCCATAGTTTATGTTAAACTATTGGTGTTCATACCATACAAGCAAAATATTTCATGTTGTTAAAATTTGTGTCCCTAGTAAATAAATATAAAAACTAAACACATTCCCTCTAAATGCACAAGCCGTGCGCAGCAGCGTTGAAGCAATATGTACTGTTTGTACTTCTAGCAACATTGGAGAAATTAACATTTGTAGAGCTGTTTATCATGCAGGCACGTGATAACATGGAGGCTCCTGTGTTTTATTCGTATTCGGCTTTTAGCTGTGATGTCCCTCGTACAGTGCCCTCTCTAGTTACTAGTGCCCTCTCTAGTTACTAGATTCCCAGTACATGGGACTACACATCAGAACAAGCAGTGAGGAAAAGGATCTGGTGAGGGACATGGCCATGTGCAGGGAGTCCCATGGCCTAGGCATGCCCCCCATATTGCCGCCCTGTAGCCTTGCATTGCCCCTTTCGCTCACCCCCGAGCCCGCAGCTACAGGCACAGGCAGTTGGCATAAACCAGCTTTGTTTGGCATGGAGTGTCCTTGAGCACTTGAGGTGGGAAGGCAGCAGCTCTGCTGAATATGAGTAAGTGCAGATGCTCTAGCGCAGGATAAAGGCCAAGAATGAGTCTGGTGTTCAGGGTGTAGGAATAAAAGCTGAATCCTGTTTTTAGACCAGAATTCACCCAGAACCCTGAATGTAAAGTATATTCACAGACGGAGTCCTCATGATCCACTGAGCACTTAAGCAGTCTTTGCACAATGCTGTTGCAGTGCTGGTTCCCCTGAATCAGACAGCGGAGTTATCCCACCTCCCCTCAGCAGAGTTATCCCACCCCGACTTTGCAGAAGACCATGATGGTCTCAGCAGCTGCAGAAAKCCAAGATACTCAGCTTCTCTTTGGGTAGGACAGCAGATATTTCCCTTTCTGAAAAGGAGAAACAAGAAGGGTAGTTGCAGAGTAATAACAGGTAGCTCTTGCTGGGGGCCTTTGACCCCTTGGTGCTTGCCCAGGTTGGGGTTTTGACTTGTTCAGAGGAGATCTTTTCCAAACATGATGATCTGAACTTCCCTAAGCACGGCTGCTTAAAATGTTGCAGCTCCATGCACCTCTGATATTTATATATTGTTATTCAATGATGAAATATTATTTTTATATTTAGATTTTTAAATTATGTCACTAATAAATTATGTCACTAATATCTAACCATGTAAAGTGAAATAGATTAGTGCAGTACTGTGAAACACTATAGTATATTAATGTATAGTAAAAGAGATCTGTTGCTGTTATGTTTAAAGAATAATATTCCTCATTAACACACATCTCTGCGTTTCAGTAATTCCAGAACAATGACACAGACCAATCAAGGAAATGCATGGTAAACAAGCTATAGTTTTGCTCGGGCTATGCAACATAAAATAGTGAAATTAGTGAGTGCTGTATGCGGAGGCACTGTAGGATTAAACAGATATTCAGGTGTACCCTCACCTTTCCTTGATTAACAAACATGCCCATCAAGATAAAGGAATAGTGTGGAGGGAAGAAAGCAATACTTGATCATTAATACACAAATGCAAAAAWACACTGCTGTTAGACATGCAGAAGTCAGTAAAACCACATGCTGTTTGGAGAGGACTGAATTATCTTCAAGCACTACCATCTAATTAAATATGTATATATTTCTAGGGCCTGAGCTCTGGAAAGCATTCCTATTCAAGAGAGCGCTTAAGCATATGCTTAACTGCAGAATGGGGGCTTGGAGGAGGTATTAGTATGTGTAGTCAAAAAGTACATTTAGCAGATGAGCAAAAGAACTTGTTTCACAATCAAGACTCATGACAGTTTGCTATAGGTTAATCAATTGCCTGGTTTCATTACTTCATTTGAAGTTGTTTTTTTTTTTTTTTTTCTGTTAGATGGTGCAAAACATTGTTATAAACAAGTAAATTGTTCTTTTTGATTAACAGATGGCTCGTGACTAGCCAAAAAAATTATTATTTTTTAAATTAAAGGAAAAGTGTTCCTTGTTGAAACCTTCTATGTTACAGTTCATCCAAGAGAAAATTTATTAAAATGAAATTATAAACTTACGAAAAACAGGATTTATAATGGAAACACCGTTACAGCCGTAACTATAACCGTGCAAATCATGCTGCTATTATTTACTATGGTAACATTATAAAAAACTACACTGTTTGGGCCATTATCCTTACAGTTTTCTTTTCAGTACAAATCATTATATTTATTATCTGTCTTCTTGTATAGAGGGTCACAGAAAAGGCCAATCAAAAGCAGACGAAGCCTTTTCAAAAGGAAATTGGACCTATTTCTAATTCTTCTTCTTTATCAAATACAAGGAGTGAAGACTCTTTTTGTGAAAAATTGTTTCATGTAAGATAAAAGTGCAGATTATTGGTGAGAAAATGACACACTTTTCCCTGCATCTTGAAGATTCTTGGGAGATACTGCCAGTTTTCCTAAGAGATTTTTGCCTTACTCACAAATGCATTTCCTTACAGACTTCAAGCAGCAGGTGCTGGGGCTCTGAGTATTTATTTGGGAATACCCTGCATAATTCAGCTATTGTGACTCAGATGGATGTCTTAGCAATGTAGTATCTTAGAATGAATATAGTACAGAGTATCAGACAAAATGGATGTTTTCAGAAATACTCATTTCGAATTTACAGGATGAAGAAAAACAAAACTGAATTTGTGTTTGTTTCTCTCTTTCATCCCTTCTTTCTTTCTCTGTGTCTGGAAAAAATATGAATCTTGACACTGTTATTCCTGCCTCCTTGGAAATTGTCATGAACATACCTGTATTTCTATGTATTATCAGACTTATTGACAGTAGTCTAGTAGATAGACCACAGTATATGGACACAGAGCCCCAGTGCCTGGCTTACACAATCGCCTTTATAATTATGCCTAATAAATACGTGTCAGTTTTTTAACTCTTTCAAGCTGTAAAAGAGATGTGGTAAAAGTTACCTCTCTCTTATGGGTTGGACAAGATATGATACATGTTCAGAAAACCATGTAAAACATGAACAATAGCCTTGAAATTATATTTAGGAAGTGCTCCATGACTGTTGACTCATCACTAACCTGAGATGAAACGTCAATGTATGTGGAACGCCTTTCTTTTTTTTTCTGAAACATCCATTTGACTTAGACATCAGTGTAACATAGCACAATATGATTATTCCATATTTAAAATAACTTTTTACTGTGTTCTGTTTATCTGTGGTAAGATACCATGCATTAAAAGCATGGCTTGGAACTGCAGTGAGTCAATATTAATACCGATGGTTTAATACTATTATCTGCATGACAACTATGCTTAATTCAGTAAACATTCCTGACATTGTAAACATGGCCAGTATAGCTGTTAATACAAAGTAGACAAATTGATTGACAAATATGTTTAGAGATACAGGTCTCTGAGAGACTATGGATCAGTTGTTTACTGATAACTGGCAGGATGCTCAGACTCGATTGCTAACAGTTAAGCTAAAGAAAAAAAGCCACTTCATGACTGCTGCTTGATGAAACAACATTCCTGGGTTTTTTTCAGACTATGCTGCCAATTAGGAGTATCAGCTCTGCACAAGAAAGCTGTGTCACAACTGGAAAATGATAATGCTGCTAACACACAGCGGTGTTTCTAAAGTTGCGACACCCAAAGCGCTTCACAGTATTTGATGACTGCTTACGACAATTAAAAATCGCTTTATTTATTAGGAAAGTAGACCTTTAACATAAGAGTTAACCCAAATGGATTTTATTTTAGACTGCCTATTGTTATCTCAGAGTATGTCAATATTACGTGCTTCAAAAGAATGGATAGGAAATGTTTATCAGTAGACAATGAAGGCAAATAGATTGTTTATGACAGTATAGGGAATACATTTCTTGGCAAGATTTTGAAGTGCAGTCAGGAGGGTCATTCTTGTGGCTGCTTTTGTTGACATTCATCATAACTGAACATCTAGATTGTAAAATATGTAGTGTTTTTGCACCAAGTGATTCTCTAGGTACAGCATATTGTGTTTGTATTGGACTTTGACGGCACAGTCACAAAAGATAGGATGTTCAAATACGGCATATACCACTGCTGCTTCTATTTTAAATGTTTCTTGAATTGTTCATTGCAATTTACAAATCACTACCAAGCTTTAATTTGTTTCTTCCCCTATCAAATTTTTTGAGTATACTTGGATATATTTTTTCAACATTCATGATCTCCCCTTATTTCTGACACTAAAGCCTAGAATCATATTTTGAAAACAAATAAACAAAGCAAAGATATTTTTTAATTTTAAAATACCATACACCATAAACTAATATTTATATTTCAGTTTGAGTTTATTTGCATATTCTTGGACAGTTTTTGCTAAACTATTGTCTTAATGCATTGATTTTACCACATCTCAAATACAATGTCAGGCAAGGTAAAATCATGTAGTGGATGTGATCAAGGAATATTGCTGTTGTGAGGATTACAGAAATATAGCTAGTTTCATAAAAATATTGCATATCATATCACCGCACTTTGCATGTTAATGTCTCATTAGTAGGACAGGGAATTCCAGTTTTTACAAGGTCTATAAAAATTGCTGAACAATAGGCAGTGAAAGGAAGCCTGGAGAAGCAAAAGCCTCATCACCACCCAGACCCTTTATACTGTTATTTCAACAATGCACTGGAATCTTTACAACTAGTCACCAAAAATAATAGTCTCAGTGTATGTAATCATTGCAGATAGTACAACACATTTTATTTATTACTGAAGTTATTAATGGTACTGTATTTTTAAGAATTACAAATGACATTTCCTTTATTTACTGCAACTTACATGGCTGTTCCACTCTACCCTGAGCTTGCCTTAAGTAACCTGTTCATGATATCTACCTTTTTTCATTTTAAGTATTCACTCCTACTCCTGTTTCAGAACCGGCTGGCTGTGTTCAACTGCTCAGTTGCTGAGCCCGGCATCGAGCAGCGGTAGCAGAGATCTGCACAGCCTCCCACCATGCTTTGTCCTTCTGCAAAACGAACGTGCACAGACGTGTAACCATATGCAAGATTTGGTCTAGTTAGAGCACATGGATTTTATTGTTCCTTGCATAGGTTTATCACTGGTTGAAAGTGGATATAAAATAAGGGCTGTTCTGATTTGGCATCGTCTCATACCTACTTCGCACTCACCGGTGTGAGTTCACAGCTGGTTCAGAGCAAAACAAATTCAGTCATTATCAGCACAGATACATTTTTACAGAACAAAGTATTGTCAGCACGCCACACTCTCCATGTTTGATTAATGTGCACATTCAACACAAATCAGGACGGACCTTCCAAAGAGCTCAGTTCATGTAACTGAGACCAAATTTTAGGAACTGCCGATTGGTGAGGTGATTTTGAAAATGTGGCACTTTACACAGAGGTCAGTGCCTTGCTGCACTGATGTCATACAGGGAGTCAGAGATTTTTTTGTGCAGATCTGTTGTCTGAAGGTGCAGTCTCAAGGTGTGCATGGTTGAGGGGGGTATTGTCGCTGCTCCCGTGTGTGCTTTAATAACAAAAATAAATTATTTAAATATCACAGCAGCCCTGTGAAACAGATGATAGTCAGGAACACACTCATCTGAAAGACCGGAAAACTTGAAGTAAGAACCCAGTTGTGATAGAAGAAGAGTAAATATCTTTGACTCCTGATTTGCAGTCCAAAGTGTGGAGGGGAAATATGAGATGATCCACTCAAATACTTAAGTGACATTAATGGAGTCCAAGAAAGTGTAACTCACAGGATAAGAGGCCAGAAGAAGGAAGCTGGAGGTTCATGATATGACAGGGAAACTAAGCTAACGGAACAGATATGTAAGGGGAACCGTAAGTTACAAAACCAGAGGCTGATTTCATACGCACTTCTCTTTTTGGCCTTGTGGTCTAGCCACAACACTATGCTCCTTTTCTCTATGTATTTGAAGTATTAGCCTTTTAACCAAATTTACATAAATGAAAAAAGTAGGAAATATAAAAAATATAAATAGAAAAGCAAATTTTTAGGTGAAAATTTTGGAAACTGGAATCCAATCAGAATATTTATGTATAAAATGCTAAACTAAGAGTTAATGATAAAGTTAATGTAATGAGTTCAAAGAAGGCTTTGAACAGTAGACAAAGTCCATCTGGATTTCCTAACTATAATATTATATTCAGATACAATGTAGAGAAAGAAATACATGTTTAAATGTGTCTAAGTGTAAATAAACCCTCACTTCAATTTAGCTAAATCAGAGAAGAAAGCAGCTTTGTTCTACTACATTTCAAAGGGCATTAAAGATGCTTGCAGTTGCATGTATATGAAAACCCCACCCTCTTCACTGTTCTCAACATTGAAATCCATTATGTTCGCTAAAAAGAACTTGGCACTAAAATATCTGAAGATTAAAAGTATTTGGAGATGTTTAAATCATCAACCTTTACTGATATGCACTTCAAGAGAAATCACCTAACATTTAGATCAGATACCTACCATCCAATCTGAAAGCAAGCTATTAAAATTGTTCCCGCTCTCCTTTGTAAGTTTGCCAGAGTCTCACATGGTATGGAGCATCATGTTGGCATACAGCATAATGCTGCATAAACAACAGGACTGTATTGTACATCATCAGAAATATGTGAAAATTCATTTGGATCTGCCACCAGCTATCAATTTCGACAAGGAATGTATCTACTCCGGCTTAATTAGAGAGGATGAAAGCAGGACAAACAGGTCAGCCTCCCCAGTGCTTGCACACCAGTGGAAACTGTGCTTTGGAGCAGTCTGCTAAAGTAGTCAGGACAGGTCAAAACCAGAAGTTTTCTCTATAAAACATTCCACTTCCCACTTCAGTGGCATTAGCCATATCTTATACAACACCAGTAGTCACAGGTTGCAGATTCGGAGTGACTTAAAAAAACATATTCAGGTTTTGTTTTCCAAGTCAGCCAGAGGAATATATTAATCTTTCCCTTAGCCAGTCTCAGAGATGGGATTTGACTGACTTTGGTGGGGTACCTGCTGATTCAGAGCGATGCAAAAGACAGCAAACTCAAACCTCTGGGAAAAGTTCTTCTTTGGCTGTAAAACTGGTGTCATTCCATTTTGCACCTAAAATATGGCCTTCTGTGTTTGATTTTTGTATATTTGTGTGGGGTAAATATACATATATGTTTATATGCATACACTGTTATACAGATCAGGGTTATAATACTTTTCACAGAGAATTACCCTGTAACTGTCATTTAAAAAAAAAAAAAATCTTCCTTCCTTTCCTTGATTCTCTCTTTTTATCTTATTTTAAGTCTGCTTTTTGAGGGCATTACATTTATCATAAATTTCCAAAACTGCAAGGAAAACAGATTTTTAAAAATCCTTTAAATTTTCTTATGTCCTTAACTTCATTGTTTCCAGTACAGTTGCATTTTACAAAGTAATTACATTACTACCAGCCCACCCAGATAGTTTGTGGCCTGTTCTTTTACTGGTCTAAAGGTGACTTTCATTTTCATGTTGCCTTTACTCTGTGCCTATTTGGAGGTTCATTCAATGAAATAAAATTGCCTTGCAATTATTTCTACTTAGAGAAATATGACAGCTAGAATTTTTATGTTAATTAATCTTTGTTTTTTTATTATTGTGTGGCTGCCTATCATAAATTTCCTTGCAATCCAGTTTTAATGCATTCTATAAATTATTGTGGTTTCTCCCAGGCCCATCATGCCTTGCAAATAGTTAACTTTGCTTGGATTTCTGTTGTTTGCCCTAATAACATCATATGTGTAATTCAGCGGGAATGGTTTACATCTCTGAAAATATACGTGATTAGGAAGGATACTCATCAGGAATGAGTCCTTGGTCAGACTGTAGTCTTGTTACAAGTATAAGTATGTTTAAAAAAATTAAAATACATTTAAAAAAAAAAGTAATATCAAATCCAGTGCATACTGGACTGAAGGGAACAAACAAGGCATGACGTTTCTTCTTGTTTTGCTGGCTCAGTGAAATTAGGAAGCCACTGTTTCCTCACCTGCATGCCCAGTTAAGGGCCATCTGTTTCCTGTTTAAATGTAGTATCTTACATGGTTTTTCCAAAACCCCTCTTGCATTAATCAACACAATCCCAATAAACAGAAGCACCAAATCTTGCTTATCTTTCTTACTCAAGGAAAGCATTTCGGTAGTTGCAACCTGAACACAGTCTAGCTTTACTGCAGTGCTTTGTTTTCACTAACATTCACTTTTGTTCTCCGCACTTTTAAAATTTCTCATCTAGTTCTAGGCTGATTTTGCAAGCTTTCTGCAACAGCCTGAAGTGCTTTTTGTTACTGTGGATTAAACCAATAATATGTTGATTTTGTCACTAATGCTTTTAATCTGGGTCTGGTGTCATGTGTTGTACTTTAACATCCTCATGAATGTTATTATAAATTTAACACTGAGTTAAAGATAATAAGGTCAAATGTATCCTTGACGTTATACTTTGCCTTTGATGAAGGTAACAAATAATGAACGTGGCCTGGTCTCCTTATTATCATGGTTTAGATTTACAGGAAATCATTGGTGGATGGATACTCCTGGTAGGGAGAATCAATGAGCCAAATTGGTTACTTGGATTGCGGTAAGATTTACACAGAGAAATAATACCTTTTATTATATCAAATAATTACAGTATTATGATGCCACCACAATGAACGCAGACACTATAAATATCAGGTCATCTTTAGAAGATATTCTTTGATAAAGTACCATTATCATTGATATCAGAATACTTTTTTCATTTAATTTTAAATAAGAAATGTAGATTAATGAGTATATGTAAAAAGTAAGGAACAAAAGTAGCTTATAAAAATGACTGAGTGAAGCATTTAATTTCATACATACATGCACATACACACAGAGAAAGGCTTTGCAAGAACTTCATTAAAGTTTTCAGAACCAGCCAATCAAATGCTAGAAAAGATGGCTTGGGCAACATTGATCTGGCTCATTTTTTGCACTCATTCTGGTACAGCCCTTAACTTCATGGCTAATGTCTGTGCACAAGGCCCTACCTCAACCATTGTACCTGATGGACAACCCCCACTTAACAAACTGTTCTTCTGTATTTTGTTGTCTCCTCATTGCTCAGTGTGTGCTGTGACACTGTGTTTATAGTATGCTTTTCATATCTTCCCTGAAGGCAGAGTCAGTCATTTTTGGGCTCATGTCTGGTGCTCATTGCTAGCAGGATAGCTGTAACGGCAGTGGGGAGAGCCGTGCAACTCCTGCATTGGCATAACATGGAGATATAACACCTGCAAGTGCATGTCATGCAGTGCCTCCTAGAATCCTGCCCTGCCAGCAGCACGTCTGAGTGCTTTGCCAATTTATTTTTCTCAAAAAGTGGGGATTGTTCTCAGTAAGTCTCATCAAGTGGGTAGTTATGGTGCTGTTATTATTTCCAGGCTAAAGCTGGAACAAATTTTGATAAAAATAGAAAGCTTGCTCTAATTTTGGATTCTCAACTAGATATTTCTAGAATATGATTTTTTTGAGTCCTTGGGAGGACTCTGCAGCATCCCTGTACACATGCAAAACCCCTTTCATTTTTGTCAGACATGAATGTTTACCACTTCCACAAATCAAACATCCCAGTCTGAAATCAGGACCCAGGAAATGAATAAAATACAGTTATTGATGTCTTGTGGGAAGTCTGGTTTAATTTATTGCCCAGCATCACCCTATAATCCTGCCACTTTATGCAATATATTTTGCTGGAGTCCAACCCTTTACTCTGTAGTCCTAATGTCATTTCATGTCCATTTTGCACACAGACATCTGATCTTTCTTACCCCATCCCCAGTCTGGTGAGTCACTTGGTGCCACTGTTTCATCCTGAGGTCTGTGCTCAAGTCCCTGTCACTCCCCGCTTCAGCTGATCACCTCAAAGGTTGGATGCAGCTACTTGTGACCTCCCTGACATGCTCCCTGGAGCCTACATCCTGCAGAGCAGCAGTGCGTGCAGGTCACAGCAAGAACTGGGACAAATTTGGTAGGAGCAGAACTGCTTTTCACAGTCCCAGTGCAGACCTGGGACCAGCAAAGTTGCACTGGCTGCAGATTCGTAGAAAGAGGACTTATTCCCACATCAGCTCTGCCCTCCTATCCCACTGACTGTGGGACTCCAGTAGGGAAGCAGCCCATGGGGGAAAATAGGGAGATTAAAGCCTACTTCCCCACCACCACCACCTACAGTGGCATATATTGCCACTTAAGTGGGCTGACTTTCAACAGCAAATCAAACTGGGATGACAGGCAGCCCCATGCAGGCTGGTTTTCTCTGGCCTGTAGGCTAGATACAAAGACCACTTAGTCCAAGCCATAGCCCATGCCTCAGTGCAAAGAAAAGGTGAAATTCTTCACAGCAGTGACACCAGTATTTTTCAATATGAGCAAAACTGCATAGTATCTCTCACCTTGCTCTTGAACAGGGCTCAATTACCTTGGCTGAAATTTTCTCAAAAAATCCAGCCTAGGGCAGACACAAGGCATAAAACATTATTTTATCCCAAACAGCTGAAATTTGGCTAAGCTCTAAGTAACTGAAAGCAGCAGTGTCTGGCAACTTTAAATGAGAGGCCGTGTTTCCAGTCCCACTTATAATGTGCTGAAAAGCCAGTGTGAATGCAAAACGAAAGCTATTAAAGTGAGCCGAACAGCCAGAACATTTAGCAGCTCAGTCAGAAGAAGAGAAGTGCACAGCTCAGGACAAGGAAGTTATTTCAGCTTGTCAGTCAAATAAGTAGGGATAATAATCAGAGACTGGCATAAAGGGTTAAAGCTTATACAGCTGTTTTATCCTGAGTGTATTGAACTGAGCTAATATTGTTAGATGACTTAAGCAACTTACATTTCTATGTAAAAGGGTGATTTTATAAGTTTATAGAAGCAACAAAAAATGTAAAGCAGGTTATATAAAGGCAAAAAAAAAATCAAAATTAACATTACTGAAAGGAACAGTGTTGCTGACAGAGACAGTTTTATGGGAGAAGAAACATGGGGTTCAGTTTACAAGGGGGACTTAAGGATCTCAATGCCTCCTTAGGCACCTAAGTCCAACATTTAGGTATCGCTGGTATCTAATGACTTTTTATCACCTTGTCTACTCCTGTAGGTAGCTCAGCTTCCCTGACACTTTGAGAAAGCAGGAAACTCCTAAACCCAGAGAGACCGAAGCACCTAGGCTCACTACTTGTGCCTTAAATTGTCATAGGTTAGTCTTCCTCTGCTTATGCCACTGGTGGGGCTGGATCTAGCAGGCTCAGGTAACACAGAATAAGAGCAGGAGAGAGTGACTGCATCCACGTTTTTACCTAAGAGGTCAGTAGTTTTTTTTTTTTAATTTGGTCTGTGAAAGGTCCAGCTTTAAAACTCCCCTTCCTGTTGGGCCCTTAAATCCTTTTGGTTCCCCAGAGAATGCCCTTGGCTGCGAGGTGACCTGCAGTGGGACCTCCTCTGCCTATCATGTGAATCTGTATGACATAATGCAATATTTATTTGGGCTAGTGAATGGATAAAGGCAAGAAAATGCCTCTGTA
Source organism: Phoebastria nigripes (assembly GCA_035582835.1). Taxonomy (NCBI): domain Eukaryota; kingdom Metazoa; phylum Chordata; class Aves; order Procellariiformes; family Diomedeidae; genus Phoebastria; species Phoebastria nigripes. The sequence goes on from JAYKAV010002956.1 coordinate 183,042, forward strand.
ATGTGATTTTTTTTAAGACACTTGAGTTAGATTGAATATAAATAAACCCTCCTCCTTAACAGGTCAGCATTCTGCTTTCATGAATGCGATTCTTCATACCCACCCCTTCCTATTCACTCTATAGGGGACCCCTGAGAACTGACCGAATCAGGACTGGGAACTCCATTAGATGGCAGGACGCTTTAACATGACAAAGTTCAACACAGCAGCAAATAAATCTCTCTGCTTACTTCCCCATTGAGATGACTTCCTTCCTTGTTTCCTGTAGCTGGATATGTGCTATGCAGGACAGGGGGCAGGGTGACTACCTGGTGTAAATCCTTCTCTCCACCTGCTAATATTTTTAATTAAAATTAACCTTTTAATAGTATATCTGAATTGGCATATTCCTGACTTCGTTCTACCCGTCTCTGCTGTAGTCTTCTGAAGAGAGACTGGTAAAGCTGCAACGCATCATATTATCTAACACAGTAAATGTGCAACCTTCTTACTATAACGAGTCTTTCTCTGTGAGCCTCATATTAAGACCAAACATGACACCACAGATATTGGAAATTAAAATGGAAAACTTTATTTGAATCATAGAATCATAGAATCATAGAATCATTTAGTTTGGAAAAGACCTTTAAGATCATCAAGTCCAACCRTTAACCTAGCACTGTCAAGTCCACCACTAAACCATGCCCCTAAGAAYCACATCTACACATCTTTTAAATACCTCCRGGGGTGGKGACTCAACCACTTCCCTGGGCAGCCTCTTCCAATGCTTGACAACCYTTTCAGGGAAGAAATTTTTCTTAATATCCAATCTAAACCTCCCTTGGCACAACTTGAGGCCGTTTACTCTTGTCCTATTGCTTGTTACTTGGGAAAAGAGACYGACACCCACCTCGCTACAACCTCCTTTCAGGTAGTTGTAGAGMGCGATAAGGTCTSCCCTSAGCCTCCTYTTCTCCAGGCTAAACAACYCCAGTTCCCTCAGCCGCTCCTCGTAAGACTTGTGCTCTAGACCCTTCACCAGCTTCGTTGMCCTTCTYTGGACATGCCCAGGCACCTCAATGTCTTTCTTGTAGTGAGAAGCCCAAAACTGAACACAGCATTTGAGGTGCGGCCTCACCAGTGYCGAGTACAGGGGCACAATCACCTCCCTACTCCTGCTGGCCACACTGTTTCTGATACAAGCCAGGATGCTATTAGCCTTCTTGGCCACCTGGGCACACAGCTGGCTATTGACCAGCACCCCCAGGTCCTTTTCCGCCAGGCAGCTTTCCAGCCACTCTTCCCCAAGCCTGTAGCTTTGCATGGGGTTGTTGTGACCCAAGTGCAGGAGCCGGCACTTGGCCTTGTTGAACCTCATACAGTTGGCCTCAGCACATCAATCCAGCCTGTCCAGGTCCCTCTGTAGAGCCTTCCTACCCTCAAGCAGATCAACACTCCCGCCCAACTTGGTGTCATCTGCAAACTTACTGATTGTGCACTCAATCCCCTCGTCCAGATCATTGATAAGGATATTAAACAGAACTGCCCCCAGTACTGAGCCCTGGAGAACACCACCTGTGACCGGCCGCCAACTGGATTTCACTCCATTCACCACAACTCTTTGGGCTCGGCCATCCAGCCAGTTTTTGACCCAGTGAAGAGTACGCCCGTCCAAGCCATGAGCAGCCAGTTTCTCCAGGAGAATGCTGTGGGAGACTGTGTCAAAGGCTTTACTAAAGTCCAGGTAGACCACATCCACAGCCTTTCCCTCATCCGCTAGGTGGGTCACCTTGTCACAGAAGGAGATCAGGTTAGTCAAGCAGGACCTGCCTTTCATAAACCCACGTTGACTGGGCCTGATCACCTGGTTGTCCTGTACGTGCCACATGATGGCACTCAAGATGATCTGCTCCATAACCTTCCCTGGCCCCGAGATCAGACTGACAGGCCTGTAGTTCCCCGGATCCTCCTTCTGGCCCTTCTTGTAGATGGGCATCACATTTGCTGACTTCCAGTCAACTGGGACCTCCCCGGTTAGCCAGGACTGCTGATAAATGATTGAAAGTGGCTTGGTGAGCACTTCTGCCAGCTCCCTCAGTACCCTTGGGTGGATCCCATCCGGCCCCATAGACTTGTGTGTGTCTAAATGGTGTAGCAGGTCACTAACCATTTCCCCTTGGATTATGGGGGCTTCGTTCTGCTCCCCATCCCTGTCTTCCAGCTCAGGGGGCTGGGTACCCCGAGAACAACTGGTCTTACTATTAAAGACTGAGGCAAAGAAGGCATTAAGTACCTCAGCCTTTTCCTCATCCTTTCCTCATCCTTTGTCACTATGTTTTCCCCCACATGCAATAAAGGATGGAGATTGTCCTTAGCGCTCCTTTTGTTGTTAATGTATTTATGGAAACATTTTTTATTGTCTTTTATGGCAGTAGCCAGATTAAGTTCTAGTTGGGCTTTGGCCCTTATAATTTTCTCCCTGCATAACCTCATGACATCCTTGTAGTCCTCCTGAGTTTCCTGCCCCTTCTTCCAAAGGTCATAAACTCTCCTTTTTTCCCTGAGTTCCAGCCAAAGCTCTCTGTTCAGCCAGGCCGGTCTTCTTCCCTGCCGGCTCATCTTTTGGTGCATGGGGACAGCCTGCTCCTGTGCCTTTAAGATTTCCTTCTTGAAGAATGTCCAGCCTTCCTGGGCTCCTTTGCCCTTCAGGACTGCCTCCCAAGGGACTCTGTCAACCAGACTCCTAAACAGGCCAAAGTCTGCCCTCCAGAAGTCCAAGGCAGCAGTTCTGCTGACCCCCCTCCTTACTTCTCCAAGAATCGAAAACTCTATCATTTCATGACCGCTATGCCCAAGACAGCCTCCAACTGTCACATCACCCACAAGTCCTTCTCTGTTCGCAAACAACAGGTCCAGCGGAGTGTCTTCCCTCGTTGGCTCACTCACCAGCTCTGTCAGGAAGTTATCTTCCACACACTCCAGGAACCTCCTAGATTGTTTCATCTCTGCTGTATTGTATTTCCATCAGACATCTGGTAAGTTGAAGTCCTCCATGAGAACAAGGGCTAGCGATTGTGAGACTTCTCCCAGCTGCTTATAGAATTTTTCATCTGCCTCTTCATCCTGGTTGGGTGGTCTATAACAGACTCCCACCATGTTATCTGCCTTGTTGGCCTTCCCCCTGATTCTTACCCATAAACACTCGATCCTATCTTCACCATCATTAAGCTCTAGACAATCAAAACACTCCCTAACATACAGGGCTACCCCACTGCCTCTCCTTCCTGAAGGCAGGCCTTCAGAAGGGCTATCCCTTCTGAAGTGTTTATAGCCATCCATTGCAGCACTCCAGTTGTGCGAGTCAGCCCACCATGTTTCCATGATGGCAACTATATCATAGTTTTCCTGCTGCACAATGGCTTCCAGCTCCTCCTGTTTGTTGCRTGCATTGGTGTAGATGCACTTCAGCTGGGCTATTGATCCCGCCACCTTTTTGCAGGGAGAAACCCTAATTCCTACATGACCATTCTCAGGTGCTTCCATGGTTTCTAACACATCCATAACCCTTGCATCTTTGCTGCCGCATGGATCTCCATCCCCTACCTCCACTGAGACGGCAGACTGAAGGACCTCGCTAGCACACCGTCCCTCAAACATTGGCGTGCCGCCCCTAGGCTTATCTCTGGCGAGCCTGGTTTTATCCTTTTCCCCCTTCACATCTAGTTTAAAGCTCTTTCAATGAGCCCTGCTAACTCCTGTGCAAAGATACTTTTCCCTCTTTGAGACAGGTGTACCCTGTCTGTCGCCAGCAGGCCTGGTGTCTTGTAGACGAACCCATGATCAAAAAACTCAAAATTCTGCTGGTGACACCAGGCTCGCAGCCAGGTATTGATCTGCTGGCTCTTCCTGTTTCTTCCCTCATCATTCCCTGGAACTGGAAGGATAGAGAACATTACTTGTGCTCCTGATCCCTTAACCAGTCGCCCCAAGGCCCTGAAGTCTCTCTTGATTGCCCTCGGACTTCTTGTTGCAACTTCATTGCTGCCTACCTGAAAAATCAATAATGGATAGTAATCTGAGGGCTGTACCAGCGTAGGAAGCTTTCTCTTCACATCTTTAACCTGGGCCCCACGGAGGCAGCAGACTTCCCTAAGAAGTGGGTCTGGTCTGCATATTGGGCCTTCTTTTCCCTTCAGAAGGGAGTCTTCTATGACAATGACCCGTCTTTTTTTCTTTATGGAAGCAGTTTTGATGCAGGGCGTAGGCTGACTCAACCTCGGTGACACCTCCAAGCTAGATGAACCATCATCCTTGTTATTGTTCAGTTCCACTTGTGGAGCCTCATACCTATTATGCAAGGGCACCTGGGAAGGTGGGGTAGTCACAGAGGAGATGTGCCTGCTGCGCCAGGCGGGAACTTGTTGCCATTGCCCCCTACCCCTTAAGTCACTGTGTTCAGCCAGGTGGAGAGAGGATAGGGAATCCTCCGTATCGTGAGTCCTGTCTGCCTGTTGGGCCTGTCCCTGGGAAGGGAGGGTGCAGTTCTAGGAGTCTCTCTCTCGCGCTCCCTGATAATCCTCAACATACTTACCTCCTTCCGGAGCTCTGCCACTAAGCAGAGGAGTTCCTCTACCTGGGCACACCTCCCACAGGTGTGCTCACTGCTGCCGTCCGATACTGGCATAAGAGCAGGGCAAGCCTGCACCCTGACACCTGGGTGGCAGCGTGTTCCCAACGGAGCTCTGTCTGGGAAGCTGCATCTGTCATGGTGGGTGCAGAGCTTAGAGAGGCCATGGCTTTCTGCTGGGTGGATACCATTGCTCCCTGGTCAAGCTGGCAGAGCTTCAGTGCTCTTCCTGCACGCCCTTCTGCGTGAACTGCCACGCAAACTGCCATGCCACGCCCTTGCTGACGGGCCCTGTTCGCGGCGCTCCTGGTCGCTAGCGCTCCCTAAGGGCTTCTTTTATACGCGGGGGCGGAGCATGGCTGCCATTGCTCCTGGCCCCCACAGGTGTTGTCAGCTGCTGTCACACGAGCTGCAGGCTCTTGGCAGCTCTCTCGGCTCCCCCTGAGGTGTCCCCAGTTTGGGAACCCCCCTGTGCACCGTGCTGGAGTGCTCTACTGAGGATCGTGCCGGCACCAGAGCTGCTCGCCTCGGCAACTGAGTAACATTCCAACAACTTCTGCTCTTGCTAAAAGGGGTATTTTCTAGAAGAAACAGCTCAATGTCTGCCCCTAAACTGTTTCCTGTGCTGTGTTTTGGACCTGGAGCAGCCTCCCTCCTCATGCAGGCAAAAGACCCTAACTCTTCTCTTTAAATTCCTCCTAAAGAATCAGGGGAAGGTTGCTAACATGTACCAGTGCATACTCACTTGTCTTGCCACTTCATCTTATAGTCCTTCCATTTAACTCACATTAACAAATTCAGAATAAATCAAAAGGATGTAGGAAAAGAGGTAAGCTCCAATGCAAGGACTCTTGGCTTTCATGTACGTGGTGTTTCTTGTCCAACTATAGCTTATACAATAGCATGTATAATACAGTAGTCCCAGGGTTTTCACTTTCATAATTTCACAGCGGCCAAAGCACTGAAAAATACATCCACCAGCCTAACGATAGCTGCTTTGTTCTTCCCTCTAGTATTTTTCTTTCATCCCTTCTTTCCCTTTTGACCTCCCCTTTCTCATTTCCAGTTCTTTGTCCCTTTTTCCAGTATTATAATGCCTTTCCCTTCTTACTAATCTTCAGTTCTACTTCCAGTCACCATGGAACTTGTTTAGTTTTTCCTGCTCCTTCTGTCATATTCTGTTTTTCTCTTTATAGCATTACCTCTCTTCCTTTTGCTGATCCCTTATTTTCTCTGGTCATTGAAATTCTTTACTTTCTCTCTGTASAGATTCCATTATCTTTCTCTTTTTGTCTGCCTTCCACCTTTCCTTCAGTTTTTCCTTCTTTCTCTTCAGACACATTTTCTTTGTCTTATTACTATCCCAGAATACTTCCTTTCTGACTTTAATGGAGAAAGTTTTATTCATTGTCTAACTTTTCCACAGGCTCAATTCTCTCTCATCTCTCCCTTTTTGACTTCTAAGTACTTAGAAGCCACAAATATCCATCCATACTCCAGGAACTGGAGTAATTTAGGTTGACCAGATACTGTTGATCAGACATAGAAGAGATTAAAGCATAAATAAAGAGGACAGCTGGACTGATCAGGAGCATACAGGTTGTCAACACAAGACTACTCAAGAATAAAACAAGCTCACCAGTTTTGATGGTCTCAGGAACTCTTCAGTGCTGTCTACAGCTTAAAGGGACAACCTGAGGAGCTGTGAAGAGAGGGATGTGGGAAAGGCAGGGAAGATGAACTAAGGGAATATTAATTTTATATTATGATTCTTTATGCCTTTCAGGTCATTAACACTTTGGGTCTGTCGAAGAAGCTTGAGAGCACCATTTATATTTATTGTTAGAAACTTCCCTAAGTTGTGTTATGCAGAGCATTTTTGGCTCTGCTAGGGTTATTTCTAACATGCGAGCAAAGTTAATTCCTCCCAGAACAAAGTTATTATCATAATCTCCTAGCATATGTCTATCATAACTATGCTTTTTCTTTGGAGTCCTTCCAGCAGGTAATTTTGGGACACCACTTAAGACAGCCCTTTTTTTTATTGTGGTTGCACCAGACTTTCCTCTACAACTTTAATGGGGGCTTGGGGATTTTGATTACTATTACCCCCTTTTTAACTTTTAAACTGTTATTTTAAAAACTGAGGGTTGGGTTTTTCATTCTTCCAATTCAGCTTTCAGAGCACAAAATGAAGGTCTGGCACTCCAGGGTGTATGTTAGCTACAGGATAATGTTTGTGGCAGAGAAGTATACAAGGCAAAGAAATGGCTTTTGTGGGTGATTAAATGCTGAAGTGAAGCTGAGGTGTTTGATAACCACAGAAGCTATTTATTGTGTGTATACTCCAGTGCCATGAACATTATTCCTATTATACAACAAGACAAAGGAAGATTCAACAAACCATAACAAGAGAAGGATGAAGGGTTTTTTTGGTTGTAGCATTTTTGCTTGATGGAAGTTTGAAAGTTCTGTTTCATTTTCTGCCTTTCCTAACATTTCTTTGGCAGGGGCCGGGGGGGCGGCGGAGATAAAGGCCAAAAGACAGATATTGGCCTGCAAGGGGTAGTAGTAATGACTAAATTCTGATTAAATACTGGGCGTTATCATATCTTATCATCAAACCACAGTGCTCACTTTTTTGCTGGCACACAGAGAAAGGCCATGCTAATAGTATTCATAAAAAGCATTTCTTTAGGTTGTGACAAATAAGCTTAGGAAAAGAATCAAGTATTACCAAGTTTAAAAAAACAACGAGATATATTAAGAAGATAATGGTAATATACGTCTTCTACGTGTTCTATTAATCCTCACAGGAGCACTGTGAGTTCAGGAAGTATTGTGAGACCAAGCTCACAAATACTACTTAAATTCTCAGCAGCAGTTCTGTTTTACTAGTTCCCTGCTTGTTTGCTGCTGTTCCTGTGGAGTATTTTGGTTTTTCGGGATGGCCCTCAGTGCTAGTCAGTGAGCTACATCAAGACCTATGCCTGTTCTCAGAGGGAACTGAAAAATACAATAAGATTTGAATAAAAAAGATCCAGCATACGCGAAAACATACCTGTTTCTCACTGTCATTACTTAATAGGTGTCATTTCCTTTTTAAATCACTTGAGTTGTTAAAAAAAGCAGAAACAAAATGGTGCGGCTAAAATGACCAATAACCCAGTGGAAACCCTGAGCAGAGGAAATCAAACATAACCAACCCCACCGCTGGTCTCTGTTTGTAAATGTTGCTCATTAAACAATTATGAGCAGAGAATAAATTTGTGAAGTATGAACTCTGTTTGCAAATGACTTGCCTGTAGATAAACAAAGCTTGCTTTGTCAAATCATGAGAAATAATTTAACCATCTGTAGTCACAACATCGCTGCGAGTAGCAGCTATTTTTACACCACTTCAGAGGTGGGGAACTCAGAGACAGACAAATATTTCTTGCATCAATGGCAAAATGTGAATTAACTTAAAGCAGAAAAAGCAACTGTTAATCGTGCTATGATTTTGTTGTTGTGTTTGCACATCTCCTGACAGGAAATAATACAAATTCCCCAGAAATTTTTATTACTATAATGAATTAACATTGAATGAATTTCAACATTAACAACACTTGCTGTCTGCCTATAGACATTCCTTCAGATCAGGCTGTTTCTAAAAGTTTTTCTAAGTCATTGAAATATTATCTGAGCATATTGTTGAGTACTTACAGCTTTGAACGGTGCTGGGCTGTCATCGCAAGCTCACCTAGCAGTGAGTGAGATTAAGGGGGCTTGCACCTGCCAGCCACAAAAGAGCAGCGCACGGTCCTGCTGCCGCCTGCGAGGTCCCTCCCTGCCTTYGCTGTGCGGGACGATGGCTAAGGCAGGCTCCAGAGCCCTCCGTCCCTTCCTGCTCACRCGCAAAAAATATTTCCTCACTATCAATATGTGAGTTGTTGCTAGCCGATTTTCCTCTGTTTTACATATCATCGTATGTGGCTTAACAGATCAGTGCCTTCTCCTGCGATACTCCAGCACCCTACTGAGCACATCCTCTCATTTGGATGATTGATTACTCTAAGTACCCTTGAAATGCATAGCAGTTTTGCTCAAAAAGAAGGTATTTTCTCATTATTGTTTGTGTCCATGTTTTATATTATTTACAGCATCTAGACATTTTATATACTCATTTTAAAATGATAGCTGCTGTTGAGTTGTATATGAAAAATAAAAATGAACTAATGGAAGTTTATTTTGATGCTTAATACAGCCACACAAAACAACGGTATGGACTCGATGATTCCTGCCGTTGTTTTCCAGGTACAAATTTCCATATGAATTATAGGATAATATTTCTGTTCTTGAGTGGAATGTGAATACTGCTTTCTTTGTGGTATTCAGTGCTAATGTGCATATTTAAATGACAAATAAAGTTCTACTTATTCTAAATTATCTTGAATGACTATAGTATATGAAAAAGGACTGTTACATTCAGATGTATCATTTAGAAGAGGGTTTCCATTCTCCTATGACGTGACCTAATTTCAAAAAAATTGAGACTGGGAGTTGTGCTCTCCTTGTTTTACACAGCAGATGTTAATGCCATTATCTACTTAATTTGAAAGCTGTACTGATTTCCACTCTGTTTCTTCCTTTGAGTGTCATTGCTGTATAAAAAATACTGTCAAGTGTAGCAAAGGTCATTTGAAGTTACACCCAAAATGCTAGCCTGACCTTACAAATAATAACCTATTTTTTTTTAAATCATATGAATGTGGATGGCTGTAACATGACTATTGGGTAAGGCTGTATAGAATAATAGAATAACAGAACTGGGATTGTTGTCAGAAAAAAACATCGTAAAAACGCTACTGATRGCCATATTCTCTCCTGGCATACGCACTTTCTTGAAGTCAAACTGAGTTGGGGCAAAATAGCACTGGCCCATGTTTTTGCATACTRTTTTACTCTAGTACCTTCAAGATCAAGCCTGCTCAGTTTACAGGTTTACTTCGAACTAAATTATACTTGCCACAAGTTTTAGAGATTTAACTGTATTCATCTTGGCTAACGTATCAGCAGTCAAAGATTTTGGAACAGAACGTGGTTAGCAATATCATCGATGGAACATGGGGTAGGATGAAACACAGCTTGTCTCACAGCTGCATTGCCCACAGTTACAAGGCAYGTTAAAATAATTTTATCACCAGTCATTTGTCTTGATAGTTTTATGAGAAGATGAAAACGCTAAGAAATGCCTTCTACTGTTGCTGTTCTGATCACTATGCAATTTTAAAAGTATACATGGTCTGTGATCCATCAGTATCTGCGTTTCTAAACTTAAAAAAATCTGCATTGGTGTTATTTTAATTCTCAGCATTTTTAATCTCATAAAACTCCTAAAATTCTACTTGCTAAGTCCTTCTGGGAATGCAGTGTATTGCAAAATATACTAATGCTTCTTTTTTATATTTGATTTCGACAATCTAAAAATTCAGCTGCTCATCATATGAATCATGAAGTCATACTTCTTTGGTCTGTGGTCTTGCCAAGTATCAGAGCCATCTAGTATTGATCTTGATCAGTATTAAGATAAGGGACCTGTAAGAAAAATATGGGATGTGTACTGAATTGGTATTGATAATTCAGTAGGTGGCATTCTTTCCTCTAACTGCTACAGATTCGCTGGATCAGAATGCTAATAGAGGGCTGAGCTTTCAGTTAAAAAAATTCTTAGGTACATGATTAAAAATAAATTCCTTACACTTGTGTTGGTAGGAACTCCTCTAAGCCACTACATAAAAGTGTATGAACAAGAAACACCATAACTGTATGAACAAGAAAAAAATGTGACAGACCATTAAGCATGTAACGATAGAGGCTGCAAATTAAAATTTGGAAAACTGATAAAAGCTCTTTCAGCAACATGATCTTGAAGACATTGGTTACTGGATGAACTTATGGGCCATGTCAGCTGGATGCTGAAGAATTTATACTCTACATGATAATATTTTGGGAGAGAATTATGATGGGCTATGCAATGTAGATAAGAGTTTACAAATACTGGAAAAGAAGGAAAGCATGTCTGCTAAAGATTATCTGAAATTATTTTTGCCATGTAAATAGAATTCACAGTGATGTAAGAGCTGAAAGTGAAAAATCTATTGTTAATTGCAATAATTTCCAAAACATGAAAATTGCTTTTATTTTCTTATAGAATGATGTGGTAGGATTTCATAGAATTGTTTACAGTGTAACTTGAAAGTTACATAAATGCCAGCTAAATTTAAATAGAGGTGCAAGCTGACATTAGGGTAGGAGGAGATCATCTGGTGTTTTAATGTACTTGGGTTACATGGTAAATATGGGCAAAGAAGTCAGCTTGCTGTCTCTGAGCCGAAGCCTGTGTAACTCTACAGCAGAACACATCCCTTTATTTCTCATTTCCCTTTATCATTGTATTACTCAATGCCCACTACAACTTTTTGTTCTCTGCCTTGTTATGCCAAATTATTTTCAGTGTAATAAAGATCAAATTTTACTTCTGTAATAAAGATCAAGATCACTTTAGATCTGCAAACAACATTTTTTCCTGTACTTGTTCTTAGTTTTGGGATACATATAAGTAACCTAACATGGAAAACACTTTCCAAGAACATGGCTATCATAAAAAAAAAATCCAACTAAACAAAAGAAATTAATAGGTACCTAAGTCATGCAGAGTTGAGGTTGCTCTTAAGATAATCCCAAATATTTGAAAAGATTATAATGAGAAAACCTTCTGATTATAATGAGCATTATTTTTACTATTATTTTCTCTTTCTTGAGAAAACCTTACAATAATAGTCTTTAAAATATGGGCTTGAGAGAAACTTTTCTAGGAACAGCAAACTATAGAGTATCTTTACTGAATGGAAAATAGCACAGGCCGTCTCTCAGCTGTGCAGTCACAGTCCTGAATCCAGACATTTTGGCAACCATACAGTATGCAAACAAACATAAACTTTGTAAACACATGATTAGGCAGGAATCTTCTGCAGGATCCCATGTTTAGGATGGTCATAAGATCCTCAAACAAAGAATTAATGCATTTGTATATACAATCCCCTTAGTGACAGATTATGAAATTGTCACAGATAAACCCTCCAAAAAAGATTCATGTAGTGATGAAATACTATCCATAGTATTAGAAATAGGTACTAATCCCATTCTTAGCAAACATTCCAATATATAATTTTCAAATTGCATCATACTTAGTCTCCATAATAAATGTCTACTACTTCATACAACAGATTTTCCTCTGTCTTGCAGATGAAAATGAAGAAAAGGTAGGAAAGATCCTAGTGGTATTGTCTCTGTATTAGCACACTACCTTTGTCAAGTTAAAGACCAGAAATTTAAAGCATACAGAAAATATCTTTAACCAGGAAAAGAGAATTTCAGAGATTAAGTCTAGAGTTTTGAAAAAAGCTTAGAAAATAATATATTCATTTTAAATTAAATATATCATTGTTTCTTAAATTTACTTTGCTTTAAAGTAGGATTTAATTTCAAATTTGAATTAAATGTAGATCAATACAAAATGTATATGGTTGAAACAAAAACAGAACAAAATACTTTAAGTGTAGGTTAAAGAAAAAAATAATTTCACCTGAAATTAACTTTAAAAATGGTTGAAGTGAGAAAAAAAAATATTTCAGGTTGACCTAAAATGAATTTTAATTATCTTTAATTATGGCCAAAACTGAAAAAAAAAAATCACTTACTTGTACTGTCCTGTAGAAAAGGAACAAAAAATAAAGATGAAGACTGTTTTGTTAGCAGAAGAGTTAATCTTATTCTGAGGGACAAGTTAAATAACACTTAAGTAAAYTCCTGTATTGTTTAAAACAAACCAGTTAAACGGACTGTTTATGCTACATATAAAATTTTACTGGAGGTGCTTTTTTTTCCTCTCATGACAGTGCAAAACAACAGATGTTCAGGCGAGCCATACTCGAGGATTCATCCGAGACAAATAATGAAATCTCTAGTCCTTTGTGATGAGATATCACTTGTTAGTGATGCAATTATTTAAAAAGAATTATAGGAAGAAAAGAAACATCATGTCACTTGATAGCATGTACCGGTGTGTGGAATTATGGAACTGGAGAGCTCTCTCTTAGTCTAGTCTTAATATGTCACTTGCTTAGTTCTGAAGCTTAGTGTGCCAAGCATTTACTGCAATTACATGAAGAATTGTTACATCCTTGGCAAGTACCATGTAGAGCTCAGTAGACAGATGTTACTTACTTTGAAGACAAAATACATTTGGTGTCACTTAATTCGTATTCGGATATCTTGAGATAGAATGATAGTGGCGTAAGCCTGAAAGGAGTATCCTGGGTCACTTACTCCAATTCGCTACAATCACAGATGATCTGATTGTATAATTCCTTTTATTTCAGCCTTTACCAGATTCATTGCATTAAGCAGATATAGCATAAAGGATCGTCATGTTTATCATACATTGTCAGGGTCAATCACCTTTACGTAAATGTCTGTAATATACTCATGGGGAAAAAACCAAATGGCTGTGGTTGAAGTTTCAGGCAGGAACAAATTTATATAAAGTTCAGTGCTCCCAGAGACAGGAATGSTAGCACATGCTCAAGAGAAAAGCAGGAAAATGATAATTTCATGTACACATATCTACACTGTTATACGGAAAACCAGTTCTGTTGCTTTCCTTTACCCAAGCCCTTAAGACAGTTGCTGAAATATTATAGGCTAGATCTGTTTGGAGGGTGAAGTCAATGACAGACACAGATTTGTTTTTATTGCTGTTCTACACATTTTTTGAAAAGAAACTTTAAATGCTTGAGCACAAGAAGAGGAAGCAATTTCTGAGGTCTTTCCAGCCAATGCTCTGCTCAAAAAGCCTTTTCTCTTGGCTTTCCCTCATGGCCATGCTTCAAGTGACTTCCAAATTTCTATAGGTGCCCTTCCCTCCTCTCTGCCTGCATGCTCCCAGCAGCAGCAGCTCCCCTGATGGGCCTCAATGACCCTCCCCAAGGCTCACAGCCCTCCATGTTTGCACGCATCCCCCCAGTACCTCACTCCCTTCTTGCATTGCCTGTGACCCGTGGATTTGACAGTTGTCTATTTGTTGTTCTTAAGAAGGGCTCAGGAGACCAACTGACCCAGCTTAATTAGTTTATTGATTAGTACTATAAAGTCCATAACCAATTAGTGAGAGTRAAGTTATTAATGTCCAATTCTGCAATAGTCTACTGCAGGGATGCAGCCACACAACAGAACAAAGCAAACACAGCATACAGCTCATCATACCTCCATGTGTATCCCACTTGTTCTCCCTACCACATGAGAAAAACCTCCATTGTGTGCACTTCTCTCCCTGTTTTCCCTAACACGGGGAAGAGGATACAGCTTTCTGATTTTACTCTGTCTTGCTACTATTACAAAAGTAATAACCCAGCCACTGGTAGAGGGACTTCAGCACTTTAACTGTTAAAAAAATGACTGCTGTGGAATGGAGTGTAGCATGAATGCAAAACATTTTGAGAATATAAAACAGAGTAACAAGACTTTGGATAACAGGGCAATAGATCCTATTCAATGTCTTTCTCAATGAGATTTAGTTATATTCATCATAAAAATAGGTTTGCTATACTGTGAAATTCATAGTTATGTGCTAATGCTTTAGTGGGAAATTAAGCATGGTATTTTAGAATTAGTAATTGAAGTTAAAGGAGGAATTACAGAATACAGCCAGGATGCAGTGATCAGCATTTGTGCTCTGATAGCAAGCACGTTGTTCTTTCCCCATACACAGGGGCACAAGCTCTATGCCTTAAAAGTTATATTGTTAATATATGTTTTGAGCTGTTGCGTTTGGGCTATTAGGCACACCTTCATAAGGGAAATTTTTATTCCTCTAATATGAGTGCAATAGCTGGAAGTATCAACATGTTGTATAATTAACGGGCTATGTTAAACAGGAGGAACCAACACGGCTGCTTCTAACAAAACCGAACAGGAGCAAGAGACACTCATCTGCATGGAAACATTTGGGACCAATCTTGACTGATTCTGGTCAGGACCTGTAAGGTACATCATTAAATTTAGCCCTCAGTTTACAATRGTAGAGAGATTTCCTGTTCTGTTTCCAGGAGCCAGCTCATTCCCTCTCCTTGCTACAGTTCTTAAGAGGTAAGCAAATCTACTGTGACATTATATTAGCAAGGACTTTGTCCTTGCCAAAGAAGAGGAAGACGGAGTATTGTGTTTGAAATGGCTTCAGCAACTTTCTTTGAGCTGAAAACAGATACGTTGAAATTAGTTTGTTGAAAATAAGTTAATTATCCTGTTTCATCATATAAATTTGATTCAAAGAAGAAAGGCAGTGTGACGGTTCATTACTGCAGTATTTCTTGCATGAGTTCGTTGATGCCTTGCTCTCATGTCGTGAACCGAAGTCTCGGCCCGAGACTCTAATTCATGATGATACTGCAGTGCAGTTCATTTCTGAATGTATGTTGTAATACTGTGCTAATGGTTCGTTCTTTCTCATGATAGAGTGGCTGTGCTCTGGAGGAGGATATAAAAACATGAGCATAAGTGGCCTATATTATTTCTAGCCTGGATTATTCAGTGACATACRGGGAGCATGAAAAACCTTGTACATTTTGCTGTCTTTTTCCAGAAAATGGGTTTGCATCTTGTGCAAAACTCCTGAGGAATCATTAAACAGAGAAGGATGAAATAGTAAACTTTGATAAAGGAATAAACAGCTAAAGCACTTGTGGAAATCAGATGTTTGACCCTTTGCAAACAGAAGAAAACGATTTGTCAGTGGAACTGACGCTCCTCTTCAGTCTRCGCAATTGCTTGTTGGAATGGAAATTTATTATAAAAGAGAACTGCTTTTTTTTCTTCTTTTCTGAGGTCTTCCTAGAAATGTGCAGGTGATGAGAGAAACCTTCATTCTAATAAAAGAATAGGCCAGCTTACTGATTGGAGAAAATTATATGAAGTTTTTTAATCAAAGTCTCTGTGGTCTGCTGTCTGATTTTCTAGGCCAGATGTCAAATGTTTTTCACTGATGTCGATGTTGAAGTAATCACTAAGCCAATTCCAAGAATGAGTAAGTGAGACTGTAATAACATTTCATTTCAGTATTACATAAGCTTTTTTTCCCAGCTATGAACAAAGTAACAGGACCCCTCTGATTCAATATAATTACACAAACTATTACTTTGAAATTTGTGAGACAGTTTTATGTGTGGTCAATTGCTCTATACATATATATGGGAGGGTTCAGTACAAAATGCAAAAACACATTTACAAAGTTTTATATTTTTAAACATTTACATTTAATTTAAAACATAATTACATTTTTAGTATTTAATCTATTTTATKAAGTTTATCTTTGCTACTACAGTATTAAGCAATAATTTGAAAAGGCAAGAATTTGCTAGAAAAAAGACTTTGGTTTGCAGTTTAAAAATGGGGAGAGAAAGCACTAGCTGGCTCAATGGATGATGTACCTCAGTGAGTGAATCTCAGCTGATTATTGCGGGACTGTGGCATCAGATAAAATATTTTACAATTTTTATGTAGAATATAATCAAAATTGCTCATAGTCACRTAGAGAATTAGCCTAGTAGAACTACCTCTGAACTCAAAGAAACATGTTTTCTACAGCTGTCTCAAGAGGAAAGTGGTGATATAATGGACCAAATAGGTATTTGTTTCACAGGTAAATACAGAACCAAGCAAATCTAATATGAAACTATATGCAGCACACAGAGTAGTCTTACTCTATGGGTAAAACACACATGAATATTAATACAAATACACTCAAGTGGCAGACTCAAACCCTTAGCAGTGGGAAACCGGTAGGATGTTAACATTGCCTCTTTCACCACAATTCAGATCTTTAGCGAAAAGACATTTTGATTAAATAGCTTCTGCTTTATCCTGCATATTGGTGATCAGCTATCCAATCTGTTRTTCTTTCATCGGTGAAGCCCTGGTCTGTTTTTTAGGCAGAATTACATATTCCTTCATGGGCTTYGCTATGGTGCTTGGTACTACAGTTTCATAACCAGTGATGACACCATGAGGTTTTCACACTGCTTTCCTGAGAAGAAGTATTATTTATGCTCATTTTGTAGATAGGAAATCGAGTCATGGCAAGGTTGATGACACCAATGTGTGTTACTATTTTCTGGTACCCATCCAGGATTGTTTTTCCACATCCTTCACTTCAGAGCACACTTTGACTGTTCAAAGCTCAGCTCGCTCTGATGTTATGTGCAGTTGTGATGTTATCTGAAGCACCTCTACTGTGTAGAAAAAAATTGTACACAGATAGTACGTGTAGAAACCGAGGCCACGGGGGACACCTGGAGTGCTGCTCCTCTCGCTGGGCGTGCAGGACAGACCAGGGTCCTGAGCCCGCGGCCAGACATCACTGCTGGCTCCAGCTGTAAAATTGCTCCTCTCAAGGGCCTGTGGTCTGATGCAAATGAAGTTGATTCTTATAAGCAAGATAAAAAGACTCATTGCAAGCATGGGGGCACTAGTTCTTTTAAAGAAAAGGTCACTAGAACAATTTAATGGGGCTTGGGGATCCTTGAAGAGACACCATGTGCTTTTTTCCTGTGCTCATTCTCAGAGGCAGTGGAATCCCTTTTGACTGAAATTTCCTAAACTTACTCAGCCTGAGAGAGATACACAACAGGAGAACTTCTATTTCAAAACCAAAGGTTAAAGTCTGAAAAATGTGTCAGCAAGTGAAAACAGAATCTTAAAATGGGAAGCATCAGACAACATTCAACACAAGCAGTACTACCAGCCCTACCTCCAAGAACAGGGCAGAATATAAACAAGTTGGAGAAATACTTCTGTAGCACAAACGCTCTAAAAACTTAAGAGGTTTCAGCTTAGTCATAGTGATCCCCAGGGATAGTTCTCTATCCTACTGCAATCGTGACTTAGTACTTCAGAGGACAGTGAATGCAGGATTCAATATACAGTATATATAAGTAGATTAGTTAGAAAAGTTAACATTTAATTTATAGACCAAGCTCAGATATGATCTTCTGATCTGTGTTGTAATAAAATCGTCCCATAAACTGGGCAGCTTTGTGATTAAGATGGAGGCTGAGGAGCTCCAGGGTTCAGTGATACCTTTCTGCTTTACCAGGCAAAAACATTTTCATGTGCTTAGCTACCTATACAGCAAGGACCAAAAAATCTGCAGTGATTGGTATAGTCCACTGCCACTTTGATAGTGTAATGCTGAATTAAATGCAAAACTTGGAGAGACATATGACTAGATACTATTACATAAAACAACAGTTCCCCAGGACGGCTTCATGCACACAATTTGCATGTGCAGAGCAGTATTTGCACACTCAGTGTGCACACACGTTGGTATACAGACATCATATCTGCTTGCTTACAGCTTAGGCCCTAAATGAAAAATATAATAATTAAGACTACTCTTTCAGACTGGAACAAATGGGAAAATGAACATCACAGCTAAAACTGTTGAGGATACTAAGGATACCTTCCAGGATCTGGGTCTGATTCCACTTATGTGTACTTCATGATAAAGAATCTGGTCCCTTTAAGGTTAATAAAAATTGGCACATTGAATTGTCTAGCATTGTCAAGGACAATCACTCTAAGCCAAAACCTCTTGAAAATAACATCTAGTGTATCTCCTTCAGTTATGTGAAAAAATCCTCCCAATAAATAATGAATAATTTTCATTATTTATCAATTTTTCAATAATTTTATTGCCTCTTTACCTGTTTGTTGAAAATAGCTTATTTTCCTTTAATCTGTGTTTGAAATTATTCACTCAATTTTTTTGTGAGTTTTTGTTTCTCCATCATTTCTTATTTCATTTGTTTTCTTAGCTAYGATAGGTCACTGGAGACTCATAAAATTGTTTCTTACTCTCTGGTTGGATGTGTGAAATTGTAGATACAGAGCTTCTGATGTGAAAGCTCCTGGAAAATAAATACCTGCAATTGTTGAGCGTGCAACATTAAAATATGTTTTATGAGATGTTCATGGTAATAAAAAGACACTTCAGGAAAGTATACAGGAAGAAAAACCCTGATATGAAAACATCCCCAAATCATTTTTTATTTTGTGTAAGTATTTATGGAAATAGTATTTGCTGTAGTGGGCTAGAACTTACATGAACAATATTTTGCCTTATTCTTCAGGGAACCTGAGAAATAACAYGTAAGTAAATCCTTCCATAGATGTATTTTTGTTAAAATACTGCTATTTCAATACTTTGAAGACAGGAATTGGTCAAAACCTGATTATCATGGCACAATCAACCATGTCAAAGCATACACCGGTGAAGGCAGGCTGAACATTTAAAGTAGCACCAATAAAAAGGTATACACATTCTTGTATTTAACATCTCCAAAATATGGCTTTCAAAGTCCTGCACACACTTTTGGAAGAAGAAAATTTTTGCCTGATTCCTGGTAAGAAAGACTGTAAATACTGCTCCAAACATATCCTTAATAGGGCTTCCCATAGCCAGAAAAATAAAGCTACTATTGGGAGATCACTGAAGGGAGGAAGATGACACAACAGATAGCTCACTCTCAGCATACTGGCTCTGACCATTGAGATGTTTCTCCCATCTACTCCCCTGCTTTCTCCCCTCTCCTATCTGTAGCAGTAACATAAACGGCAGGACACTGGCTGTTCTGAGTGTGAACAATGGCAACTTTCCCAAACAAGGCTGCGGGTCTTCCTAGCTTTCTGTCAACAGAGCAAGAGCATGAGTTTAGTGACTCTTTACTGCTGGAAGATGGAAAAGGTGAAAGCTCACTGAAGGAAGCTAAGACTGAAGAGGAGGAGGAGTAGTTTCCATTGGGAAAGCATGGGGAAAGATAAGGTTGACTGCTACCAGCAGGGTTTGGGACAGGCTATAGAGGGAAGAGGCCAAATCCAGCCCACCAGCTAGCACAGCTGGAGTGCCCCTCGATCCTAGAAAATAAAGTCAGGATTCCAGCAATTGAGGATTTTTTATTTTCCTAATTTTTGCTCTCTCCATGAAGAGTTAATTTGTCAAAAATATGTTCAGACAGCCATACATACCAGACAAGAAGGGAATTTCTGTCTGAACACCTCTCTTGCAGCAGCAAAGCACCAAGTGACTGTGGCTACCTCCTCAGCTGCGGAAGGCCAACAGTTCAACTCTGACTAAGGCAGAGAAAAAAATCAAATTCCTCCTGGATCACAGGAAAACTCATGAATCACTGGTCCATTGCCCATTCTGGGATGGATGAAGTGCTGTCTGGCTTGTCTATTTGAGGGGGCTTGGATGCAAAACAGGAATGCTTCTAAATATCAAGACTTTTGTGGATGGGAAAACTGTGCTCAGCCCAACTGCTGCCAGAATGTGGGTGGGAGAAAGGAATCTGTTTAAATAAAAGCTGTGTTTCTGAGAGATTGAACAAGGAGTTTGATCTCAGTGAGATACAAAAGCAAGAGAGCAGTGAAAAAAATAGATGAAGATCATCAAGGTGTTAGAACAAAGGAAGAGAATGGCTTCTTGTAGCATTTTATTGAAACTGAGCTTAGGGAAAGTCAAAATGGAAGATGCACACTCATAAAGGTATATTCTATGTATTAGAAGCTTTAAGTGTGAATTGCAGGCAGAGCAATAACCAAGAAGAGGGCCAAAGGAGAAATGACATCCTACTCCAACACAAACATATACAAGCTATCAGTTTGAAAGGGAAAAGCTACCAAGTCCTTGTTAATGAAATAAGGTGGAGAAAATGAGGTATTAGCTTTTGGAAAGGGCTCCTGGGATGAAGTTGGGAACAGTCTCTCTCTGTACTTTGGATTAAGCAATAATGTCTGTCTGCTGGACTGATCCACACACAGAGCTGAGCTTTGCTATTTCCTTTTATTTGGACTGATGACATTGCTGATGCATCTTCCCCTTGGGTGTATTTCCAAAGTGACTCCTCCCCGGCTCCTGAAATACAGGCCTTTCTGTTGCCAGCAATGAAGTCATGACTTACCGTCCTGGGCGGCTGGACAACACATTCTCACTGGGACTGCCACAAAGCTGTGCTACCGTCACCCTTCAGGCCACTCTTGGTGACTTGTTTAACCATGCCTATACCACAGGCACAGCTGTCAGATGTTTACTGCTGTTTTCGTGAGCTTTTTATGTGTCACTGTGTTACAGAAGGCTAGCTCATCTCACACAGCATGCATCCTATCAGAAAGGCACCTTTGCTTATGCTAGCTGCAAAACTCATTTACACAGCCTGTTTTAGCCCATCATGGTGGTATTGTGTACTTTGCATTAAGTAAGAGACATGCTATTCTGGTTTCTTTGAAGATGTTGTGGAGGGTGGGCTAGCAGTGCAATCCTGATCGTGGTCCCACCTTTTCCTCAGTCTGAGTAATCAAAGCAATTCCACTAATCCCTGCACAGAAATGAGAGCGGCTTAGCTGCGTTCACAACAATGGGTTGCTGTTTTTCAACTGGGGCTTTATTTGTAAAATGGTCTCTGAGGCAAGTGGACACTTTGGGGGTGCAGCCTTGAAAATATGGCACTCCAGTGAATTTGATATCTCTGCACTGTCCTGCAACATGATTTCATTAACAGTTGAATCTTTGGTCATAACCAAGAACCACAAATACTCTGCAGGTGTCACACACTTGAATTTGGTGCCCCATGCTTTGAGGCAAAGACTCTTTGATTTAGGATTTGGGTTTTCTTACGGGCTTCTCCAGGAATGATTGAAAATATGGCTGCAAACCACAGACAACATCTTGCTTTTAGGAATGTTACAGGGGAGATATTATACTTCCATAATATCTTCTTGACTCCTGGGATAAAGAATAGTTAGACTGCCAAGATGAATGGTGGATTTTACATTAAATGCTCAGCTGATAGCTCTGAAAATGTCTACCAGTATATTAAAAATTAGTTACTCCTTCAAACCACCAAGTATGATGCAAATAGTACTGTGTGGAGGAGAAGGATCTCTTTGTGGTTTTTCGACTGCTCAATCACTAGTTTGAAAACTGGCTTGACCTGTATTTGAGAGTTGAACAGTGCAGCAGAATTAATTTTCTCCCCTTATATTTTCTTAATCATTGTCCAGGACACGTTCTAGTACTGATAACAACAGCAAGCCCCAAACGATGGCCTTTACAAAAAGAGAGTGCAGGATAAACAGCCCTGCAGCCAATTGCTCCTAACTTTCAGCTAAGCAGGCAGAATAGTGAAGATGGCTTCACTCCAAAATTACCACAACAGAGACCACACAGATGGGGAGATAAAAGTGTTCTCGGTAAGCCCCTAACAATGCACACCATTTTGCTCCGAAGTGCTGGGATCCAGAGGTAAGCCACCTGTGTTCTCATGACRTCACTGAAATAAAGGCCAGGGGCTGATTACTTGATGGGTGCTCTTTTATTATCATATATCAGGTGTCACCTGCAATTTCATGTCAAAGGCAGTACGAGAGAATCCATCTGTCATCTACCGGTGAATCTCAGTGAAATTTCTTTTCTTTTGAAACTGAAACTATTAGACTGGTTAAGCAGATATAAGACAGCCCAGATGTTAAAAAATGATTCAAAAATCCTTAAGGAATAATAAAAAAAAGGGTTTTATTGGAAATAAACTGATTTTTAAATTTTAGTACCGCCACATTTACCTTCAGGAACAACAGGGCCTCATAATGCAACTAAACAATAGATATGCCTGGATGTATTCTGCTCATCACATAAGTTCTCCCAAGGGTCTTAATAATCTGTAACCCTTTTAACATTAATAGCTGCACATGCCACTGTAAACTGGCAGGTGAAGATAAAGAAAAGCTCACTTAATGTAGTATGCTTTGAAATTCCAGCTTTTCTCCTGGGTTGGAAGACTTCATGTTGTCACCATTGAAATCCCAGTACAGCTTTGTGGGACACAGGTCTCCTGTACAGCTGCATCCTAGCTGCTGTGCCAGGCTTATCCTATGAGCCACTGCATCTCTTATCATCCCTTTGTAGCATGCCTAGGAAATCAGAAGGAAAGCATGCCTCATCTGTGCAATGCCATGCCCTGCAAATGAGGGAAAAGTTATGATCAGCCCTTCTCCCACTTCAGAATATTTCTAGGGTTTAGAAGAGTATGTCCTGGGCTGATCAGGGGCCATTTCTGCCACGTTTTCTCCCATTGAGTAGTGGTAGGAGTAATATCAAGAGAAGTAATAGTACTTGATAACACAAATATTCTATGAATGCTTTCAGCATGATACTTAGTGATTGGATACTACTCGACATAAATAAGAATAACTGTAGTAGATTTAAGCCCAAATATTGTTGGGTTTTTATATTTACTGCAGTATACTGCATCAGGGCATTTCCTGGTACTGCTGTGACTTATCGTTATAAATCACAACAATCGAAAGTTGTTGGGGAACTTTATGACGTTATCCAAGATGCTGACTTGCTTATACTAATGAAAGGTGGGAAACTAATGTTGGTTTCTGTGGCTGAAATAAGACTATTTAACTTTGTTATTTCAAAGGACACTTTACAATAATCTTGGATCCTTTGGAAACATTCTCTTCCTTAATTTCAGTTATAAAATAACTTTTTACTGAAGTTGAATTTAACTTTTGTACTGGCTATATATGCACAGAGTAGTAGAAGACAGGATTAATGCAAGAAATTAAAATAAATCAGGGTTCAAACCTCACATTCACATTTATGGCTCCTTTTAGTCTCGCCTTAAGAGATGAAAAAGGGAAAGCTGAGCATGAGCTGATTAGTGTATTATCCAGGTTCTGCAGCCAGAAGAAAAATCAGGCTGGAACTTTTAACACTATGAACAAAAAGAAACAATAAAAGAATAAGGAGTCATATTTTCCCACAATTCATTTTACACTCTTTTTCATATCAACTTTTCCTGTCTCTAAATTTGAATGCCATTGTATAAATTGTGTACATTTTTTTACCTGACACATTTCCAGCCTGGCATCTCACTGCCTTTATGAACTATAACCAGCCAATGCACCAGCCTAATCCATACAGCAAACATATATGCTGCACCACAGGTTGCATACACTATGCAGCTATGAAACTATTAATCCTAGTTCCTTCAGGGGAAGTGATACTTATGACCTGGACTTTTTATTCAACCAAAAGAGTCAGGAGTCCCTCCTAATGCCCTGGGCAGTTAGCTTGTTCGCTTAGTCATTCAAATCCTTCAGCAACAGGTCAGGAAAAAGTTTGGATTGCTTGGCTCTGCTGCACAAAATCTGTCCACACAGCCAAAACGATTTCTTAGAAATTAGAGAAAATCAATAAAATTAATAGTAGCAAGGAATTATCCAATACTACTGAATGGACTCAAATATGAAATTTATTAGTATTATCATATTATTAGTTATTTGTTATTATATAGACCCTACTGCTCATATCAGAGGAAAAAATTATTAGGCATGATGTCTATTTAAATGTAAGGTTTTGAAGAAGCCCTGGTAGATTGCAAACTAGTAGCTGTCTTCCATACTGAGCAAGCTGATGGAAAGCCATAATAAAGAATGGTCACGTATTATTATTAAGAAATTCTTAAGATTAAACACTTCTATATTAAGATAGCATTAAGACAATCTGTTATTATTAGATATAATTTGAAAATTTTAATAAGAAATTTGCAGAGAGAAGTCATGTCTCACTGACCTATAGGAAAGTTCTTTAGTGGAGTCAGTGAACAAATAGATAAAAGTGACCAAATTCTCTTAGTATACCTGGAACTCTACAGAGTTTAAAAAGAAATCTTCCAGCAAAGGATTTTAAAAATCTGGGCTCTCACAGGTTCCAAGACAAGAAAAAGTAGCAGAAATGAATGGTTAATTTTTACAGCGCAAAGGATTCAACAGAGGAGTTCCTTACAGACTGTGCAGATACTTTGTTAACATATTTATCAACAAAGTAGAGGAGGGTTTGGTATTGAACTGATGGTATAAAATTATTCAGGTTAGTTAAAATGAAAACTGACTAAGTCTTGTAAAGGATGTCACAACACTGTGACAGGGAAATAAAATGGCAGATGAAATTCATACTGATGAACACAAGGTTATGTAAATGAGAAAAAACATCTCTGACTATATCTAGAAAGTGATAGGCTATAAATTAGCCATTACCATTCAGGAAAAAGATCCTGGAGTTATAACAATTATATGAAAACATCATATCTACCCTTAGCAACAATCAAAAAGAGAAAATAAATGTTAAAAATTATTAGGAAAGGAATAAAGAACAAAGCAGAAAATATCATGCCACTGCATAGACACACAGCACTCTTACATCTTAAACAGTGAATGCACTTCTAGTAGTCTAATTTGAAAAATTATATAGTAGAACTAGAAAAAGTAGAGAGAAGTGGGAAAAAAGTATGAACCAGCTTTTTATGAGAAAATGCTAAATAGAAAATGACTTTTCAGCTTGGAAAAGGAATGATTGTAGGGAAACATAAATTAATGTCCATACAGCTACATGAAAGACATGTAGAAAGTGAATGGGGA
The DNA here is from genome assembly GCA_035582835.1 of Phoebastria nigripes. Lineage (NCBI taxonomy): Eukaryota > Metazoa > Chordata > Aves > Procellariiformes > Diomedeidae > Phoebastria > Phoebastria nigripes. The sequence goes on from JAYKAV010002956.1 coordinate 208,225, forward strand.
ATGCTTATTCACTATTCTTGTAGCACAAGAACCCTCATCAATTTAAATTCATGCAAATTTTTATGCAGAAGGAAGTTCTTCACACAGTTCACACAGTCAGCTGTGCAGTCTGGGTGAGCCCAGGATGTTGTGGAAGCCCAATGTATTACTGTGTTTAAAAAAGCGATTAGGCACATTTGTGGAAGAGAACATTCTCCTAGACTTGTTAAGCACATGGCAGGAGATTCACCTTCCAGATCAGGAAATCCTTAAGCCTTACATTGCTGGATGCAGGTTATAGCAAGGGAAGATTTGCCTTGTTTTCACAGTGGACTCCTTTCAGAAGTGGACTCCTTTTTTAAGTGTCTACTATCAGCGATGATAATCAAACCAGGATTGTGCTAGATATTTTGCTTCTGAGAAAAATATTGCTGTTGTTCTGAATTTCTAAGGTTTTACTGTTTCTGATAAAAATGAGTGGTTCATCAAAGTTACAAAAAATAAATCAAAATATGATGAATATGAATTCGTCCAAAAATGGTGGATTTGCATGTGTGCAATTTCATTGGCTTAACTGTTATAATCCCGATCCCCCTCAGTTCTGACCAACGCCACTTTTACACACAGGCATTTGAAAGAGCTTTTTTTCATGGTTCTGCTTAGAATTAGTGTGAGACAGACCAGCCTGAACTCCCTGCTGAGCAGAAAAGTCGGCAGGAGAAGTAATTTGGATGTTGTCTCCCTTTCAGCTGTGGATCTAACCAGGCAAACAATGACTGAGTCTTCCTTCTTAGCAGTGGGCTTAGGGACAGGTGTAACAAAGCCCAATCCCTCTGTCTAACAGCATCGGGTCCTACCAATGGGAAAGCAGTCCAGATCCAACCTCTTTACAGTAGATGAGCAAACCAGAAGCATCCACAAATGTGCTCATTTTGGGGGAGTTTGTTTACATCTTGGCACTGCAGTGAAGGATATTGTTTTCAAGGACACTTTCAAGTTGATTAGGTTTGATTAACTTCAGGGTATCTATGATAGCATTTGTTTTTAGGGGATGTGTCTTTTTCAAGGACTAAGTTAAAAAGCCAGGTTGGGAAGCCAGTGTTCCTCCCCATATTTCCCATCTACTGTGTTACCCTCAGCAGGTCACTTCACTTTCCTATGCTTCCGCTGCACCCCTTGACTGCCTTTGGGATCCTTCCAAAATGCTGTCTCTGTCAGAGCAAAAAGCTCACTTGTTCGCATTTTTATTCACCTGTAATCTCAGAATTAGGCAACCTGGAAAAGGAGCTGTTGATAATGTCTTTCTGAGTTTAGAGAAAAATACAGATCATAAAGTCTCTGTATAAAAGCAAATAGGTGTTTCCTACCCTAAAGAAGTCCTTCTGCTTCTTAATAAACAGGTAAAATTGTTTGGCATGATATTTTTTTCTTTCTAAGTCTGATAGCAAGAGAAACTTTAAAAACTTTGTTGATCAGAAATGCAAATTCTTATCCATCCCTGCTTTTTAATTAACTTTTTAATTTTCAAATACAAAGATAGTGTTGATGATGACTGGTAAGCTTGGGCTGAGAGATGTACTGATCTAGTGCTGTTCTTTGGAAATCTGCAGAGAAATGAATCTCAGGGAACAAATGAAATGATAATGGGATTTCAGTTCATCAGGGTTCAATTCCACAAAATAAATGTTCAGTTTCACAGATTGTTTCTTAAAGGTCTTCTTCTGTAACACACAGAATTATTCAAGGCTCAAACGACAGTTAAAATTATTATCATTTTTTCATATTATCATTGTCTCGTTCCCAGAAAGGCACCATCAGGATCAGAACCTCATTGTGCTCATCACCAGGAGTGAGGGGGAGGAATATTCACCCTTTGTAACTCCACACAGCTGCTTTTAGAGCTCTAAATCACCTTCTGAAGGCTCCTAATTTTTTCTATATTGACTATATAGGAAAGTTGGAGTCCTAAATACAGGTTCCTGTGGTTCAATTAATTGGTTACAGCAACCTGAAGTAGACGTTGTAAATACTTGAGCCCACAAGCCCCAGAGCAAAGATGTACAAAGATCTGTTCCTGGCTGAAGGAACATAAAAGCTGATAAACCCCCCAAAAAACTAACGTAAATTATTTACTCAATATGGGGTGTCTGGACAGAGAAAGTAAGATGTACCTTAAGATCCACAAAGCCATCAACTGGCAGTGCCTAGCTGGAGACTGGAGCACCATGCCCTGACACACAGGAAAACTACAGTTCCTGGAAGTCCACAATGTAGCACTTCTATTTATTGCATGTATTAACACTTTAAATACAAGGAAAATCTACATTCTCATCTCATCCATTCCATTTCCATCTGCTATTAAACAGCTGATTTCTTATTGGTGTCCAACCACGCTGACACTGAAGATGGGGTTAGATAGAAGATGAAGTTGGAAGGACTCAGTGGGGAATCTGGAGAATTATCACATTGAATTAGACATGGAATCACTTTGGAGAGAATTATCACATTGAATTAGACATGGAATCACTTTGGAGAAATGGTCACAGATGGACTGAGAAGGGTGGCTGCACCATAAGGGAGGTGCCTGGGGGCTGGGTCCTGGAGGTGATGGTGAGGACTCTCCCACCAGCACCAGCAGCAGAGAAGGCTGCAGGCTGAACTAGCAGCTGGTGTGTGTGTCAAAGCTGTGAAGGATAAGGCTAATCTCCAAGAGAAGAACTGTGAGCTTGATATTGATGTGGTCAAGCAAAGGGATCTAGTAAAGGAATTCAGAATAATGACTCAGGCAAATGGTTTTAGCAGCAAACTTCTGAACTGGCTGATTGGGAGTAGTGCACAAGGGGGATCGCAAAATAGAGATGACAGAAGACTTACATGGATGGATATTTACAACAGGTTTGACTTGATTTCGGGGAATGAATTATATGACTAATCAAAATAACACTATTTTTTCATCACAAAAAAGCAGTAGGTATCTATGGTCAAATTCCCATGAAACACAATATGCAATTTCTAATGTGTTTACACAAACTGTAAGCTGCCAAAGGACTGAAAATGTCTGGCTGCAGAATCTGTCCCATAAAAATGGGAGTACTTTGAATATTATTAGTCCTCCTCTTCCTAACCGATATCAAAATGGCAGCAAAGAAAAAAAAATCCCAAAGATAAGATTTCTGATGGCCTTTTTTTTCTTTAGTATAATTGTAATATTACATCAAGAAGCAAAATCTGAGAAGGTATTAGCTGAGCACATCCCATTAAGGTCTGCTTGGAACTGGTCCTGGGACACAGCAAGCACAGTTGCACACTTGGGCACTATACGACTGACCCTCTGCTGCAGGTTGCCAAGGTTTAGATTGCTGCAGGGTAGCAAGGATCCTCTGTACACCAGGCTAGCTTATGGAGGCTGCCTTGGAAAGGCATCCTATTATTGATGAGCAAAATAAGTTAGTGCAGAAAGGAACCATAAAAATTAGTGGATYAAGGTATTTCATTCAACATTTTTAAGTTAATTTTTCATTGCACAGAAATGTTGATTTTCTATTTGCTCTTGCATCCTTACACACCAGCCACACTTTTATTTTGAGACAAAATGAAAACCAAGGAAAGGAATAAACAGAAAATATTTTTGCTTGAGCAAATTCCTGCCTGGCAGAAGACTGCATCATTGGATACTGTGTGTATACTTATATACCTAGGCCATCAATCAGAGGCTCAAAAAATCATAATTCAATTTAACCCTGTTGTAGACTTGATCTATTTTAATCCATAGAAACAAAAGATGTGGATGTCTATGGCTCTGCATTGCCCCCCTCAGTAACACATGGCGTCCACGAAGTCTGACATTCCAGAAAGACTGTGCTGCTTCTGATCCTTGCTTACACAGAAAAAAAAAAACAGGGGAGAAAAAGAAGGCTCCTGTTTTAATGCTGACAATATATTAAATGAAGAAATTAAATGAAACAATTCTGGGAGGGTATATAAAATGATAAGAAAGTAAACTAGCAGTGGTTACATTTTCTATGGTAGACATAATTGATATGTTTGTTGTCTGTGATTCACACATTATTTTGAGTTTCTGAGGGGGATTTTTATTGCAAAATATTCTGCATTTTAAATACTATTTAATTATGGTTTGTTTCCTTAGGGATTATATCACCATGTGATTTTAATTTGGTATATACCCTAAGGGGCAGCATATTTTCAATTATGAAATATTTCCTCCAGAAACAATAATGGTTCAATGATTTATTGCAGGATCCTATTATAAGGTGCCTCATACAAGTGAAATCTGAAATGCAATTGGCTTAACAATATAGTATAGGCAGGACTAAAATGCATGTGAACTGAGCATATGGGCCTTTTTCACAAAAATCATATTTATATACTTTCATCCTTTGCATAATACTTCAATTATTATATCTTGAAAAAAGAACTTGGAAAGCTGAGAGCTATGAAACATTTACATTATTATCTCTTCAAAAAGTTCATTTTTGGACAAGTATCATTTGGATAGGGATTAACTTAATCAGAGATTTTGAATCTTCTTTACTTTAATTTTTAATCTCTTTTTAAAAATATGTCTGAATCTTAAAAAGGCCTAAACCTGTAGTCACAAAGCACTGCTTCAAAAAAGGGGAAAAAAAAGAAAAAAGAAAAAAGAAAGTTTTTAAAGCAGCCACCAGCTGTAAGAGAGATAGTGCAAGCAGCAGATTTGTGACAGAGTGGAGCATGAAACCCATCAGCTGATGAGTGAAAATCCCTGGTTTCTAATTAATCGAGGTACACAGGCCAAGGGATGAAGAGGATCAGGGAAATGAAATCAGGAAAAAGATACCATCAGTCATTTCTGCGGCCCATTGTCATACTTCAGAATCTGCTGTAATGAATCACTCAGGCATTCCACAGATACATTCAAATGGTGAAGAAAATTCATTGTCCGGTGAAGAGTGTTTGATAAAAATCTTTCTTTTCCCCCCTCTTTGTCAGAAGCCTATGATCAGAAAAGGAAATCCAGACAGCACAACAGGTGTGCTTTTGCAAGCCTGGTGAAATCTGCAAATGAACAGAGGCACTAAAGAATTTTTTTGTACTAAAATTTCACCAAAATGAAAAAAGTAGCTTGTAAGAGCAGGCAGTGGCAAAGTGCACTGAAAACAGCTGAAGATTAAGGGTATAAAAGGTATAAACGCTCTTCCGGTTGAGAAGCTCCTGTCCCTGTAAAATCTTCTTATATGGAAAGGGTGAAAAAATATTTTTTTAGAATATTTTTGCCGAGTTTAGCATTTCAAGATATTGACATCTGCTTTGAAGAGCTATTAATCCACGAGTTAGCTCCAATTTAAGACAGCACTAAACTGCCACTCTAAAGCTTGAGGAGCGGGGGAAGCTACCTTTTTTTAAAAGGGGACAGTTTATTTTTTTTCCCACAATTACTTGGTTTCCTTCAAAGACAGAACCAATACAATTAAAGGCAAATGGGTTTTGCTTTTTTCCTCTCTTATATGCCTGTACAAGCACACACTCATGCAAATACTATGAACAAGGAGACGCCTACATTTTGGATATCTGTTCGTTTCTCTCCAGTCAGACTTGTGCAAAGATTTTAGAACTTATGAAAAGAATAGACTGAAATTCCTCACAAATTTAAATCCTCTTTATTTAAAATTAGGGATAACGTATCTTTCTTTTTTTTCTTTTTGTTTTGCTTACGGCTTAACTTTTTGACCCTGAGCAGTTCTTATACCAGTGTGTTCCTTAAAGTAGTGTGTCCCATTATGAGACACCAGAATATAATTGTTTTTAAATAATCAGGTGCTATACTAAGACGTATAAGGATGGCTGATTCATTTTAGATTTAATTACCATAATATAGGGTTTTGCTGTCTATAGTATCAATCACTGAGACACTTTATAGTTGATAATATTAAAATGGCAACAATAATGAGAATTCTGCTTCATGATGAAAATAATTTTAATCATGGGTAGATTACAAATCCATTTACTGTTACGGTTACTGAGAATTCTATTATCTGCCTCCTATTGTGAAAGATGTTGAAACTTGTTTTCAGGAAATGTAAAAGATTATAGAAGTATGCTCTCTATGCAAAGTTTCTATCACAGCAGAGCAACAAAAACCTGCTTAATACCAGGAACTGTTATAGATGAAACTCACCAAGTGAACTTGTAGCTGCATCTCTGCATGAACATATGCCTGGCTATGCAGATCTATTTATAGGCTCGAGGACGATATTGGCAGCTGGTTTAGATTCTGACCACAATTTCTTCTACTCACAAACAGTACTTAGCCAGGTGACCAGCTGTGGCCTCTGCAATGAAGGTATTACTGATTACTAGCTCCAATCTAACATATAGACTATACATGGGTAATCTAGGTAATCTAGAGAGTACTTAGTTCTTCTGGTGGCTGTACCTCTGATGTTTTCCTGTGACTGTGGACATATTATCTCACCTTTTTTCTTTCTTTTTTTTTTTTCTTTTTATTCCATTCGTTGCCGATTATGACCCTAAACAACTATTGTTACAACAGGGCTGCCATCAGGTTGGTATTAGCTGTGTCCCCTCTACAATTACACTAAGACTGTATGGGAATAGGGAACTAAATCTCAGAGTCCATCTGCTCCCAAAGTAATGATGTGGCTGTAATGGTTGAAGGTCTCAGACCATTTCCTATTCAAAAAATGCCCAGGTGGGAACATCAAACTCTAAATGCCCCTAGCTGGCATCTTCACTGGGAGAAGTGGCAGAAGAATTGGACAGGGGAATTTCTCAGGCTGGAAGTGATTTTTCCAGGGGCACACATGCCGCTGCTGCACCCCTGTGGTGCAGGAAGAGCTTCGGTGTCCAAGAGCTGGTCTGCTCCAATTTCATTTAAAACAAACAAAGAAACCTCACTGAGGTAATTTCAATACAGGATTTTAGACAGGGTCTTGTTCTGCTGAAACAAATAGCTAAGCTTCACCCTGTTGAACCTTTTCCTGAAACCATGTGCGGCTATGTGTGCATGTATACATTAGCACTGCTTTGATTATATAATGTAATGAGCTCAGTGGATTTATTCTGGATTTATACTATGGAGTATATATACTCTGAGAGCAGAGTTTGGAACAGTATCTTGTCTTTAAGATGCCAGTTTTGTAAATGCTTTTCTTTTCTTAAGGATACTGATGAAAATTTATTACTGATTTATCATGCGTAACTCTGCAATGGAATCAGATTCTTCTTTTCCAGCTTCATCGTTGTTTCCAAATGGGGATTAAAAATTTTTTAGAAACTTAGTAGAGAATCAGTTATCATCAAAGTCCCCAGGAGCTCATTTACTGGTGTGCAAACTGCGCCCCACACTGGTCCCCTGCTTTGGAGGAACTCAGTGAATACATTAAATTTCCAGAGACAGCCAGCTTTATAATCCTGGTCTACTGCTCTCCCTTCCTACTTGCATAATTTTTGTCTTTCTGGGCTTCATTCTCCCTGTTCGGTCTCCCTTGCTGACCAATGAGTCCAGAGGGAGGGACACCGAGGCTCAGGAAGTCTTGGAGCATGACTTACATGGAGCAATGGGCAAAATAGTAGATGGATACAAAAGCAGCAAAACATGTTTGTAAAAGCATCTGCCTATGGAGCAAAATTGTAAAATATACTGTCTGCATCTTAATTTGCATGAGATATACCATTAGTAAAATGAACAATAACAAATGTAGAATCAATCTTTTTTTTTTACAAGAAACAGATTTCTTTTTTTTTATTACATAGTTCTCCTCAAATATATTGCTACTGAACCTTGTTAAACAACCATAATTTCATCTAAACAATAAATCTGTTGTTCTTCTTTATTTTTTACCTTGTGTTTAAAAAAGCATGAGATAAAAAAAAAAAAACAACCAACAACTTTACAGGTAACATGATCTTCTTTGAGCAAAAGTGAAATAGGAACGGCAACAAAAAAATCCTTCTAATCAGTCCATTTTATAACTCAGAAAGACTATTTGGAAAGGTTTTCATCAAAGTGATTTTTTGCAGATAGCTCATAGGTGATCAGGATAAAACCCCACAGCTTCAGCACTTCAAATATTTATCATATACATGTTTGCTTGAATCTTGATAAGGGTGAGGTTTGGGACTTATGGACACTGAGATAGGATGTCACCTGAGACATTCATCTGATTCCGAATGCAGACAGAAAGAAAGTGCCTAGGAGAGGCCAGAAGAGAGAGGGAGGGAGAGAGTAAGGGATAGTAGGAATGGACAGCCCTTGTTCCCAGCTCTAATATCCCAGTGCAATTATTTTGTGGACATCCACTCCTTGCCTGCACAGGAGATAGGGCTATAAGTGTATGTTATTTTTTAATTACAAGGGGGTAGAAAAAATCCTGATGATGGGCTGGAAGGTGCCATTGCATTGTTATTTTTTTCTCTCCCTTCGTTTGCTGATTATGTGAGCTGGGCTCCTTTGCTAGCCGATGATAAGCAGAATTTCCATGTTCTCTGCATAATTAATCCATCTCTGCCTCTCTTCATGCCAACTCGCCCGTTATCGCCGGCACATGCCTGAATTGCAAAAGAATCCGCTCTTCAATTGGAACTTATTGATATTCTAAGAAAAAAAAGAGAGAGGGAAAAAAACTGAAAATCCTTAAGTTTAAGCCGCAGATTTTTAAATGGATTAATTTCGCTGCAATCGCAGCCATCTAAGGCGGGAAGGCAGGCAGAGCAAATTGAAAGCATCTCCCTGTTTGCAGAATTGGGTCCAGAATGTTGAAATGTACTGGCACAGTTCTCTTTTAAAGTCAGAAAATTACCATTCATTTACATCACATGAAATACTTTTTTATGCTAGAAATATTCAAGAGACGTTCCTTAAATGCCTGCTAATGCTAGATAACATTTCTAACTTTCAACATTTTGCTAGACTTTGATATGACATGATAGGAATGCCTGCCAGTGAGGAATATTATATGTACCAGTAATCTCTTTTTATCACATATTTAGATTGTATCATCCTCTTCTTAAACCGTCCTGAAGTAGTCTTTAAACAATGTACTCAGTGTCGTAGGCTCCTATTTAGTATAGTTACACGAGCCAAACTTAGTAGGGCATATTTCGACTTTGTCTAGTATGAAGGGTTTTTTAAAGTGCCAATACACGATCCCAAAAAACAGTTTATCTTTTTCTATCATCTGTCACAAAGTTAACTTGCGTTTCTTAGCCTCCTTTCTACATTTAGAGATTCTGCGTTCACCTCATTTACAACATGTAATGTGTTTTGTTATTTCGATGCAGCTCTTGTGGGTTGTACTTACATTTTGAAAGGGCTCAGCTGTACTCCATAGCAGCCTGGTATTGCACATGGAATAACGAGAGCTAGTGGGAAGCTAGGACTTTGCCTCTTCTCCTTCTTTTTTCCTCAAATATTACCAAAATCCAAATATTCTTCTCCTTTTGTTTCCCTAACACAAAATTCACGTCCTTCATTTCCTGGACCCTAGGAAGCAGCAGCATTCAGCAACACSGAGGGATTTCTTTAAAGCCTCAGCTAAGCCACAACCTATCTGGCATTCCATGTCCATATGCTAGAAATCGGCAATTTATGCTGTTGTAGAAGGTAATGTTGACACTCGCAGTYAACAGAGGGGGAAAAGTTGCTACACTGACTGCAAATGGAGATTTAGCTGTTAGGAGATCTTTGTCATCATTAGACAGACCTCTTTCATTTTAAAAATACATGGGAAAGAAATAAAAAAAAAAATAGAGGAACTGGCAGGCACGTACTGAAGCAAAAAAAAAAAGAGACATACAGCAAAACAATTATATTTGTGGCAACATCTGCTTCAGATACAAAACAATGAGCTTAATACATGGTTGGGCCATCTTACCGTATAAAATTAGCACCTGTTATGAAATGCATGTCACTAGTAAGTAAATAAAATGTCAGTGTTCCAGTTTGGATTTTCGGGCAATAAAAAGCACCATACAAGAATGACTAGTGATCACTTTAGGATATGTTTTTATATAGCAGAAAGAGAACAAAGAAGATTTTCCACTTGCTTCAGAATGATTGACAGTTCTAAGGCACTACTGAACTTGAGGATATTTGTGGCATATTACAATTTTAACATTACAGTTTTGGCAAAATCAAAATGTTTAAAAATGCCTTTTAGAAAAAAATAGTTATGTTCACATTCAACTCTATTAGCTCCTAAGAGAAATAGTTGAAACCACGTTTAAAAGAATCAAACTTTTTAAATCACCTGTGAAATTGTATATTTAGCAGATAAATACAATCTCTAAACAAAAAAATTTCTGTGTCCTTTCTGCATATACCTGTAGCCTAAGTAAGTAAATAATAAGTTAATAGCCAAATAGTCACAGTGCTTGAGATATGCATTTCCAATTGTGTAATGTTTGAGTGAAAATAACTATTTCCAACCTAATTTGGGAGAATAAAAATAGTACGCAGATTATGTGAACTGCATATTACCACAGAACTTCCTAATCTGTTACAGTGAAATCCTGACTCTCTTGAAGTCAATCGCAAAATCCTTATTGCCTTTAGTAACACTTGCATTTCACTACAATTTTATTAGTAAAATAAGGTTTAATTAAGCTTACACTACAATCAGTGTTGAACTTTTCTGACAAAAAGGTTCTTCTCCTAAGAATTTACACTGCAGACTTTCAGGATTTACATCATTAAACACATACAAAAAATATTTAAAACATGCTAAACTTATTTTAGCGATAAGTAAATTGTATCAATTAAAATATATGCCTTTTATATTCTTTATATATATTTATATTCCACCTTTTATATTTGCATCCTATTGTACATAATAATACTCTATAATAATTATTTAAGTGACTACAAATGGCTAGTTTCTATACTGTTATTTTATATATGTGGGTACATTGCATTGAAGGTTGCATAATAGTAAACTTATACATGATTTTTTACACACAGCAGTCAAGGTATTTTTTCTTTTCTTACTGATTTAGGAAGCAAAATTTCTGCACTAATACTTTGGAGGATTTTTTGGCATGGTAGTGTAGGACGAATACTTCTTGCACCTGAAAAGAATGCCAACAGCCACAACATGCAGGAAAAAGTGGTTTTGCAGCACACAGTGATCTCCCAGTTATTCATGTATCAGCATTTTTTTCAAATGATAAATGCAAAATTTCTCAGGCTCCTTGTCATCAATCTCTGTATTGATTTGGCCGTATAGAAGATCAACATGTAGCCAAAAAACTGAGATCAGTGGTCAGCACAAATGTTACCCTAGTTTCGAAGCCTAGATTCAATGCAAAGCAAATGACTGCAATTTATCCATGCATGACACTGCCTGGCATTAATCTATCCTCAATTTTATAACTGGAAAGCAACTCTAAATGAATTACCAATTGATTTGTAAATTTTACTTAGAGGAATTTCCTTGCTCCTTCCAAAAATATTCACTCTGTTTAATTTAAGGTTTCTGGTTTTGTGCRGTTTTGTGCAGTGTATTAATTCTGTTTAATGTGCTGGGGATCATTTCGGCAGTTATGCAGTGACACCTATACCAAGGAAGCTGGGAACGCTTTTAAGTTCCTATATGGGGTTCATTTCCATACTGCATGCCCTTTGCATATTGGGCCATCTGGTATAAACTACAGCATAAGCTATGGATTTGAACACACATCAGATATGGTCAAATGATGGACCAGGATCCTATGGAATGCCATAGATGTATAGGAATTTCTCAGACTGCATTCAGAATACAAGAGTTTTATTGTATGTCCAGATATGGATGCATCATCTACAATGTAAAGACTGACTGATATTTAGAATCATTGGAAAGCCTTTGCATCTACCCACTTTCACCTTCCTGAAGACGTGAATAGTAAACCCAAAGTCCTCGTTATGCTGGAAGTCTGGCAATGAATGTGGCTATGTTATTAGGTGTCCAGTGTGTTAACCTTAGCAAGGAGGCCTAGGAAACCAGTTGTGATATGCAGCTCATGAAGAAAGACCCTTAGAAACCAAGGAAACAAAGTGCTGTAGACAAGCGCAGAGATATTTAAGAATAAGTGGGTCTGATGATTTGTGCATAAAAATCCTTGCATAGGTTCCATTAAGAGAGCTTGGCGTTTTATTATAACAGCAGTTTAAGTAAAGAATAACACAAAATCTTAACTCAGTCCACACAACTAACCAAATGACTACCCTCCCATAAGAATAAGTGGGTAGATGCAATGGGAGCCTATCTTTGGAAAGGACCCTTGATGGGTGTCCTCAGATGATCTTTGGCCTAAGAGATGATCAGTCAGATTACATGCACGTGTAACCTACTGCTATGCATATGTAGCAGTAAGAGCTTTCTAGGGAGCTACAAGGGAACAAATAGTTTCAGTATCACGAAACAAGGAGAAGTCCAGCTTGATAGATGTCACACTTTATTTTAATATGAATAGATCTGCATTTTCATTTTATAACCTACACAAAAATGTACCCTTAACTCCAACTCTAACCTCCAGGATGAACTATCTGCAGCAACAGTGAAGAAATAACTTGCCAGATGTTATCACACATTGGTAATTCTTGTGTCTAAGATAACTGTTTAGGTCTAAGAAAATACAAAATTTTCCTATGTGCAGAATATTTGACATATTCAGATGCTGCAATATGGTCAACAAGGTACCCACGAAATTCACAGTGATAGACCCAGGGAGCTTTCTCCCATTCCTTTCCCTCTCTCATTCATTTTCCTCTGGACCTGGGGAGAGACCTAAAGCATGTATAATCCTGAACTCCTTAGTTCTACGAAAACAAAGTGAATGGACAATAGATAACTTTGAGTGAATGTCAGAATCTCTCTTAAAGAGCAGAACATGATAGGTAGAATGCTGAATTTACTTGCAGGGTACAACGCTTTTTTTTGCCACAATCCCTGGCACAGAACTACAAAGGCATTGTCTGTATTAGAAAATTTATAAGCCAGAGTTTTCAAGGACAGAAGTTACAGCGTAGGCACAACGTGTATTTTTACCATTGTACCAGAAAAGCCAGAAAAAGTAGAGGAAAACATAACTTTTCCCAGCATAATATATTCACAAAGGAATATTTGCATGAAAAGCCCATAAATACACTCAACCTTTGGCTAATGTTGCCGACAGAGAAAAAAATATATCATTTCCTGGAACCAAGAACGCCATTGTGTGCTTTATGTACTCACCTTGATAGTTTGTTATTTGTTGAGAGCTGAGCAGAATCAGAATCAGATTCAGCCATCCTCTCTGGCCCTGGGGCAGTTTGACTCAGGAATAGGAGTGGAGTAAACCCGATGAAGAGAGAGTGCTTTGTAACATTCACTGGTGAGTGATATATAAATGAAGTGGTACAAAAAACCCGCTGCATTCAGATAGGCTTTCTCGAACAGTACGTGATGATAGTCACGACAGACTTGAAGATGGAAGAAGGCCTTTGGCAAATAAAAGGGGGGCAACCGTTCCAAAACTAAAAGGGCGAATGGATGCAGGCACTAAAATAGCAAATCCAGAAATAATGGATGAGGGTTTCCAGGCTATTGGAAAAGAAGATGGTCCTTCTTGGAGTAACTGGGTTTTATGCTCGAGTGAAACACAAGAACCAGCCATTAAACATTTCCCTGTCGGTGCCACATCTGTACGACTTTGCTGTTGCTTGTTTACAGATATGCCTCAACAATGAAGCACAAATCACTAGAGGAAAAACTTTCCACTGCAGATCTGTTCCGAGGCAGACTGCAGCCTGGGAATAGAAAAGGCAAAGCCATAGAGTTGCCAACATTTGACAAATCACAGTAAGTCTCTTTGCCTCACTGAGAGAGAGCAAGGGGAGCCCAACTGTGTGAATCTGAGGCATCTAATGAACAGGAACAAAATTACTTCAAACTGTTAACAAAGAAAAATTCATTTTTTCCAAAGCTCCATTTCCTATGGGCCATTGCAGCTCATAACAAAAGTAGAGCTAAAACCTACACAGAACTGAGCATATTTTTTATTTTTCCATTTGAAACCTGGGATTATTTCCTCCAGGCATTTGGAAGGACAATGCTAGCAGGACCCTGTTTGCCAGTAAAACTCAGTTTTGGAAACCATCATCAGTCAGCATGAAAATGGGTCCAATGCTATGGAAATGAGCTCGTTACTATTATTTTTTTGCTGGCGCTCACACAATTTGGGCTTTTAGAATTTTGAAAAGCGGGACATGAATTGCAAAGAAAAAATGAGTTAACAATATTAAACAGTCAGTTGCTAATTACTGAGCAATCCAAACCTGTGTCTGGAATGACATACTCAGACATCCAGCTGGACCTCAGGCCGTATGCTATCCTAGATCCTCACGCATAGCTCCCGCTACTGTCAAACACTGGAGTACTGGATAAAATGTTCAGCATACAGATTAAAATATGGTCAGAACTATATATTTGTAGATAATTTAAAAAGAATAATGAATATCTGCAATCTATCAGTAAAAGTAAAGGATGAGAGCCGTAGACAGCAAGGTAGGAAATCACTCTGAATCACTGTATTTGTTTCACTCTCATCACTTTGTTTGGAGCAGAAGTGTCCAATAACTCCAGTGCTGTTCTTTCTCCGTAAGGAGGTTACTTATAGAGATTTAGAATGTTACTTCATCCTAGTACCACGTTTCAACTGCCATAGATCACATTTGTAATTGTTCAATGTAATAAAAGAAATCTATGATCTACTTATTGATCCCGAGGTATGATACTTGGCAGAATGAAACATAAAGAAAATTCTAACACAATGTAGTAAGTTTTAATGGTGCAATTCCAAGCATAATAATATTGCTAAAAATATTATTCCCCTAAGTATAAAAAGTCATTTACCTTTAGCTCTAGATTTCTGCTTGGTCCTAGATAAAATATTAACTTTTAATTTATTTGAATTGTATTCCTTACCATTTATTTTCCAGATAAAGACCATCTACGTTAGAAAGTGTACATTTGTTTAACTAAACCAGATATTCTATAGTATCTTCTTGTAACAACCAAGATTTCATTAAGTATTTTCTTACAGTAGTATGATTGTGTTATATTATCTTGTGTGCATCAAAAAGAACCCATCATAAATAAATTGTGAAATAACTGGGAGAGCACTTTAAAAAATATAGGTGTCTGATTTGTATTTGCACATGCATATTTGTTTACCTGTGTTGCAATTACAAATGATTTCAGCCTGGATCAGTGATTTAGTGTTGACCAAATAAATCTGATGTTGTAAATTAGCCAGTGACCTCAGTCTTACAATCAATTGCAATAAGGCAGAGGAATCTGGAAGTTTAGAGCAATCGTCAGGAACTGAGCCTACGCCACACAGTCCTTTCAGATGTATAGTTGTAATCTTGACTTGCTTAAAATTGGGGCCAGTGAAAGCTCATATATTGTGAGTTTTGCATGAGAAAGGACTGCAGTGGCAAGACCCCAAAATACCCTGCAACTTTTATCAAGAGTCGTTTTCATGACGCTTTAGATCATCTTTAATTCTTACTCATGCAAACAATACACAGGTGTAGTCATGTAACCAGATTTAAATAAGAGACATATAAGCAACTAAGAATTAAAGCAACTAGTCAAAGCAGAAACTCATAAAGTAGAAAATATCGTAGTAGAAAGATTTGTTTTCCACATTTTAAATTCTTCCACTGTTATTGGAAAATAAATAGTCCTTCGTATACAAATACATTAAGCACTAGATAGCATGTGATTCAAGGACTCTGATTTAAGAACAAATCCTCTATGATTTGGACTAATATTCTTTACGCAGCTAGTCAACACTGTATTTGTGAAATATGAATTTGAAAAAAAGATTATTATACTAGCTTAAAGCTGGATATTTACACATTCGCCTCCCATAGTCATTAAATATTTTCATGCAGAAAACAGTAAAGAAAAATCCCGTGGAAAGCTGAAATCCGAAGCAACTCATTTTCCACTTTAGGAGGAGAGTCTCAGTGATCAGTATGAGCTTTATTACTGCTTTATTTGCAGGAAATATTAGCTCTTTCTTAAATTGTTCTGTTGCAAATCTGAAACACACAATATTTTACATTACTGTAATATTTAATAGAGAACTGAGAACTGAGAGATAGTTTACAAGTGGATCTACTATTACACTTCTTGTAACATCTTTCCATTAAAAAATTAACAGGTTGGATTAATTGCTTAATGATAAATGTTTCTTTTTAAAACCTGTTATTTTCTATGCAACAAAACATAAATACTATATACTGTACCAGTATTAGTCTGTTTTGAAATACTGCTTTTCTCCCCAAAAAAGTTTATGGTGTAGATACATAGTCTGCATTCTAATGTACTAATTCATGCTATAATAGCCTAACAAATCAGGGAACTTTAAAGAACCCACACAAATGTATATGCCGTTCGTGTGGGAACAAAAATCCCAGAGAGATTCTTGAAACTCAACACTGTCATAATAAATTTGTAAATTGTAAAACATAACATATGACAGATATTATTAATTTGAAAGGGAAAATAATTTCACGTTTTTAAACTGAACATGCGTTTACTTACAAGTTACATTATAATTACATCATTTTGTCCTCCCTGTTAGTGATGCATACCAAAAGAGAAACCTTGAGAGATATCTGCAGAATGCCTGATGAAAATGTAAATAATATCCAATGTTACTCCATTTAGTTTAAAGTGATTATAAAAGTTGCAGTAGCTAAAAGGTATTGATTTTTAAAATAAATTTGTACTTTAAAGGTGACAACATGTAGTATAGCATTAAGTGTACATTCAAATTATCTATTGCTTTACTATTAATGATTAAGTGCAATTATTAATTATGGTAAAACCATCTTTTTTATAGCCATCTTCACATATCTTCAAAAAGAAGTATATTGATATCTGATAATAAAAACAGGAGATAGAAACTATATTCAGTATGCTTTTGAAATATACATTTTTAAGTGAATATGTTCATAATCCAGTGAATACAAGAAATTACTTATTTTTGCAGTAGGTGTAATTAGGATTTTGCTCAGAAAAAAAATGGACTGTTTTAAGAAATACGATTTCTGAAGCCCGTAGTATCATGTACTAGGTAGTTGCTGTTGCTTAGGTCTTAGGCATCCTGACTCAGAAGACAAAAGTATCCTTTTCTTTGATATGGACATTTTAATTCCATTTTCTGCTCTATTCAACAGTCATGTTGAGTATCTAGATCTTTTGCTTCAAAATGTCAGCCCTGAACTGCATGTGAATGAAATGAAATACAGTCTGCACAATCTCAAAACATGGTGACTTTGCTGGAAAAGATTTAGTTAAGAGTTTGCCTCTTTCAGGTCTTGAAAAAGCACAGGGGCATTTGATTGAGCAGGTCACTTATTAGGGCTCAAATACAGACTGAAYGAGGAAAAGTCATATAGTTCTTGTCCCTCCAGCCTACAGTCCCAACCATTTCTAGATTAACGTTCTCACATGTGTAATTCTTACGGAATTGTTTTTGATCCACTTCAGGCATCCCAGTAGTTGTATTTTAGGTAGGAGGGAAACATTTTTTTCCTCTCATTCTCAAAGTGATTGGCACAGACAAGGTTTTCAATTTCCCCAGATCAGGTCAGGAGATGCAGGTGAAGATGTTGAAAGGTAGCAGGTGGGAAGTACCCATTCTCCTCATTCTGAGAAAAATAGCATTGAAGATATTCTTCAGGAAAGCAATCTTATGAAAAGTTGGGGAAGTGCAAAAACTAGGGCTCTTCATGTCTAATACAGTCAATAATCTGTATTTCTGTATCATGTAAGTGGACTGTACAAGCGAAGGGTATGTGGACAAGAGGTTACAGGCAGCTGATAATAACCCACTTTTGGGTGGAATATGTGCAGAACCGGTACCGGGATTCATTTTATACCAGCTATGGTTACTAATTCCCATGTGTGGTAACTGAAGCATATTTCATGTACCATGTATGTCTTGCATATCCTTGCCAGTTCACCATGCATATTTAGGTACAGGATTGCCTCCAGGCCGGAAGGCAGGCTCCAACCACCTAACCTACATTTGCAGTTTCAGTGGATGGACAGGGAGTGTGCCTGTTTGGGAAGCAGCCTCGGATAATTTTGCTACCGTTACTCACTTGGTGCGCAGTGTGGGAAAGGAGTGCATACGCTAAAGCAGTTGCCTGCATCAGGAGAAAAAGCTCAGCATTCTGCAGATTGGAGATTTGTCAAATAGGGCCCTACCACTGGACAACTGGATTTTCTTGGCAGTTGCTCATACTACTCATGAACATTTTTGTGACAGTGCAAAATGCTCCAAAATTTAAAAATGTACACCATCAAGGAAAGATGGTGTAACTTTAGGTGGTCATATATAAGCATGTTTCTACGCTCCTATTTAGAAATTATTTTCTAGAATATATGCTTTGATTTCAATGAGTGTTTTAGAAGTATGGTGCCATTTAAACAAACCCCTGGAATAAAGATGGTGCACAGGACATAATGTTGACCCTTATATGGTAAAGACAGAAAAATTTATTCCTAACTGTACTTATAATACCCTCTGCAGGAAGTATCAGAATGCCCTCAAAGATATTTTAATTGCTGATGTGCATTTTCTAATGAGCCTGTTTGTGATCATCAACACTTAGATAAGGCCTTTAGAAAACATAGAAGTAAACAGGGTCTGTTTGATAGTATACGGTATTTCATAAATTATGGATTTTATAAAAATAAATGATTTTTCAAAAAATATCTCTCAAGAAGTTTTGAAACATTGCATAATTTGCATCTTGGATAATGGATTTCTCGTTAATAAATATATAAATCATAAATCATTTATTCATACAGTGTAATGTAGCAGTTTATTACATACTGCGTGAATTTTGTAATCAGGGAATCCCCTGATGAAAAAATAGCACAATATTAATTACTAGCACCATCTGTGCTAAACAATAGGAAAAACAATATTTTAATACAATGACTTCATGCATGTCAGTTATCTTCAACATTAAACACTGCAGTTTTGTTGATGTGGTTTACCTTCTACTCATTTAAATAACTGATGTTCTTACAAAGGTTAAAACTATGAATAAATGAATTAAAATTAAATATAATGAAAAATACCAATAGATACAGCATGGATCAAGCTCATTCATCAAATAAGTGATCATGCAGGTATAGATACACATATATTTACACATACATTTTAGAATTACCTACACATTTCCAAAAAATGATTATTTACATGCTTGTTACCTGCAAAAGACTAATGTTCAACTTCTAAGAGTTGTTTTGAGTTTATTTTTTTAAAAAATTATCACTATTCTAAATACATAATCCTCACAACATAAATATGGAATCTACTTGGCAGACATTGTGAGTATAAATTGTTCTGATGTACACAAAAGTATTTAAGGTACATTTAGTATTCTGGAAACTCACTGAATTTTCCACTGTATCCTGCCACCCTCAGAGCAAAAGAAGTGTGATTTTAGGAGAGTTTGCTTTCAGTCAGTATCATAGAAAAGGTGTTATTCTTATACATCCAGGTGCTAATTTTAATGATTTATTGAGTTTAAAAATGTTGGCTAAATCAAAATTACACCTATCAACATATTGCCTTCTTGAAATATTCTGCCAAAGGAGCCAACCAGGGGTATTAGGATGAGGACAGGATTCAAATTCACTGGTTGAGCTTGCCATGGGAAACTCTTAAACACAGCTTCCTTATTTCCAAAGTCCCCCACCTATACCCATGCCCACGTCACCAACGAGCAACATCCTTCTGTCTGCACATTCTCTTTATTATTAATTATTTCTGATGCAAACATTTTCTTTCAGTTCGCTGTCATCAAGTCCTGATTATATTTAAACATGTGCCCAGTACCAGATTTTTTTTTTCTTCATATCTATCATATATTGGGGTTGTCTATCAATTTGCAACTTTCCTCATAACTTCTGTATTAATTTTTCAGTACTTCAAGACTTCATTGGCCTTCAAATGTACACGTCAGAGCCCTAAAAACCCACAGTAGGCTGTGTCCCAGAACGGTGCTTTTATGCGTGTACTTTTGGCATTAATAAGAATTTATTGGGGTTTTTTAATTAAGACTTTTCACTTGCTGATATACTTTTTCATAGGTATGGTGGATAACATTGTTTACAAGAATTTACAGGAGAGGAGACAGTAATGAGACTCCCAAAGCTTTAGGAACTGCCCCGAGCGTTTATTTACCATAATAAAAATTAACTGCTTATTTACAGCCATCAGCTCACCTACTGAAGGGCAGTGTGAATTCTCCCAGACCCCGGGCAATCCGTTTTCCCCAGGCCTCTAGTGAGCTGCACGTTATTCTCCAGCAGCGCGTATGTGCTTACCTGTGGCTGGAAGGCTGTGCCAAAGGCAGGCTGCTCCCTGCTCTCTGCACACTGTCTTACCCTTCCTGCAGGTGGCTGATTTTTGCACGCTTTTCCATACCAGACATGGAGTGCCCTGACACTGCCTTGCTGGAGGAGACTATGGATTTGCACACTTTGCACTTGCCCTTTGCTGGAGTTGGGTGACAAGGCAAGGAAACCTCTGACGGAACTACAATTCTCTTTATGCTCAGTATCCGAAACAAAGTTATAAAGGAAGGCTTTGCATTTTTGAACTGCGACATACTGGTACTCAGCAAATAGCAATACTTTATTGTGACATCCCCAGATACTGTCTCAGGGATTCTGTAGCCTTGTGCTGTCAGTGGATTTCCGTACAAACTAAGTCCGTTCAGGTATTCATTTCCTTACCAGGGCTATCTTGGTCTGCTAGGAGAGTTGTAAATCTCATCAGATACTCCATAGGGATGCCTAACCATTGCAAATTCAGTCTAATTTCTTTTTCTTCCTCATTTTGATGTATGCTTGTGGCCACTGCTCCATTTCCATATCAATAATTCTCTTCTCTAACCAGCCTGGCTATTCTTCCCTCCCAGTGTTTTCTGGGGGTAGTTGAAAAGATTTATTTCTCCCTTGCAATCTAACAGTTTTCTCAGTTGTGAACATGACTCCAGGCTGATAGCTACTTCCATACCTACATCTCTCATATCTTTTCTCTTTTCATGCTTCTGTGATCTTCCTAAATTTGTTAATTAAAGGGAACCTCCTCAGAAATATTGTGCAGACTCTTACCTTTTTCTTCTTAAAGAAAAACTCCTCCTCTAATTTTCCCAAGCTTGAGTTATTCAGTGCTACCTTTTCCCAATGTCAGTCTAGACTGCAATCTGGCCATTATGTAGAATTCACTTCTTGCTCTTAGTGACTAAGTGACTCCCTCTTTCTGCTGCCTGTACTTCATTATTTCCTCTTACTCTCTTTGACCTAAGTGGTTCTTCTGACAACTGTAGAATTCTCACATATGTGGATCATTTCTATGGCTCTGTACATTTAATTTCTTCTTATCTCATTCCAATATATTATTATAGGCAGCTTTACTCCTGCATGTATAACACATTTTTCACTTTTCAGTGGTGACTTCTGCTATGTGACAAGGCTTTTCTTCTGTGGTTTTTCAGGTCTCCTTGGTGCTCTTTTCAATGTATTTCTTCCCTCAAATAATTCCTTCCCCTTGCTCTTTTCTTTCTGGTTGTTCCTCCCTCCTAGTTCGTCAATAACTATTTTCAAACAACAACGCTTAATTATTTATCTTTTCCTACTCTGCAATGACTTCTCCCCATCATTATCTTCTCCACCTTTCTTGACTAGGCAAATGCAAAATCTTAGGCCCTCCACTAAACACCGCTGGAAAAAAATATTTTGTCTCTATAAGACAAMCTTTCAATAGTGTTTCAGTGAATCAACTCTTACAGTTTGCTTTTCAGCCCTTAGTTTAATTTCTCTTTTGCCTTTTTCATTCTTCCTCACTGGTTTTATTCCGTAGTTGATCATGAGGACATCAGAGTGAAAGACACTTCGTACAGTACGGAGCAGATCTCACTTGCCTTGATCATCCAAATAGTTCTACTGACGATACCTGAGCAGGATTCTGCCTTAGATTTCTGTTATGCTGTATTTTAGTTATCAGGACAAGATATTTTAGCAACATGAATATTACATTCAAAAATTATTAAAAATCCAATGTTTAATATCTCTCAAATAGTAAAACGATAACTAAGAAGTACATACTAAATAGAAAATTGAAGATGTACAAATTCTGTGTATGCTTTAGCTTGTCAACCTGAAATTTGACATTTGAATATGACATTTGAAATCTTTAGAAAATGACCAGCTGCAGAAAATATATACTTTTTGAATTATTACTGTACTGCAAAATGCCTACATTTTTAAATACCAAGTGCTACACTGACAATTTGCCAGTATGGGAGTGCGGTATTTAATTTGCATTAGAAATTACAAAATGCTGTAAATACAATGTAGAAAGACAGCAATGTTGACTTCTAACAAGCGAACCCTCACAGATGGGTTCAACTGCAAGTAAGTTTGAACTTCTGTCAGTAAAGATTTGCAGGTGATACCTGGCTGTGCAGTTAGGCAAAAGAGGCACCTCATTATGAGGCTGATTCAGAGCTGCTGATTAGTGACACTAGGTGTGTAAGTAAGTGGAGGGAGAAGCAGTGCTGGAGCGTGCTTCAAATATTTTCAGTCCCTGGAGTACTTTGAACCTCACTGAGCCTCACCTGAGGACTCTTCAAGAAGAGTAAGCCATACAAAAGCCAGCTACACCATTCAGAGGCAGCAGCAGGGATACAGGCAGTAGGGCTCCAACTCTGAAACTCGGCCTCCTGAGATCTTTGCTTTTATGGCTGCTTTATGGTGGTGAAGATCATTAGAGTACATTGAGAACTGATGGAATACGTGCTTACATCCCTAAACCATATATAGTGCTTATATAGGAATATATGTGCAGGCCTCATATTTAAGATTGTGAAGRAAAGGCCTAAATTAATCTTGTTCTCTAACTGCCCAGTGTATAACCACACACAGAGACAAAACTATCTCATTTTAAATTCCATAGTTGATATTAAAAATTAGATTTTATTAATTAGTTTGCTATCCCATTTATTGATCAGTCTACTTTTTAGTGATTCTTCAAAGACTCCTGATGATAGAATGCTTATATTAGGATCTCCCCGATGTATTTAAAATGTCTTCCCAAGAATGAGGGAGTATTTTCAACCCTCTTTTCTCCAAATGGGAATATTTTCTAAAGAATGCACATGTTGTTCAGACATCATGCATCTGACTTATTACCTACACAAAATGCCCAAGAATTGTGAGCTAGAGTTCATTGTTTTATAAATTGGACCCCATTTATGTAAATAATGTGTTTAAGAATGCAGCTTTTTTAAAACTTATGTTACATCTAAGCGCAYGTTTTTAGCTAATAGTCTTTTGTACAGCTGAGACTTACAGGTAAGGTATTTATACATTTGTGGGTTGGTAAATAAATCACTCCTAATGAGGCTTTCTAAATAACTCCTCTCCATTTTTTCCTTAGATAACACAAACATTAGAAATGGGACATTACTGCATTTAGCTACCAAGCAAAGGTTAAGACTGTTTCTTAACTAGTTCATTTCTTCTAAAAAGGGAAATATACTTCAAATGCACCAAATTTTCTTTCATTCAGTCTTCACAAAATTGTCTGCATATTCACTATTATGGTTGGATGATTTTTTCTGTTGGGCATAGGAACAAAATATGAAAATAACTTACAAAAATTGAGGAAATCGGCTATGTGGCATTTGTGTCCAGTTATTATTCAGTTTAGAACAGCTGAAAGAAATAAGTAAAAGGTTCAGATTTAATGTAGATTAGGGAAGATGATTGTTTTAAATTTGAATTTGTGATTAGAGTAGTTACCAAGAGATTGTGCACATAATGGAAACTGTTTGTTGCTTGATAATTTTGTTAAATAAGTCAATAAAGGGACCAAAGACTGAGCAAACAAGGAGACCTTGTCATCCCTTCTCATCAAAGTCAATCCTTTTATCTGTCACAGTTTCAAGACATGATACTATCAACAGATTTTTCAGAAATAAACATTCTGAAATTTCCAATCCAGACAGAAACAAAAGAATTTAGAGTGATATCTGTACAAAGAAATGAAAAAGAGGTCAGGGAAGAAACTTTTGGATGCATTCTTGCATGTACTGATAGCCTCCAAGCCACAATTTTTATATTTAGGAATGTAAGTATCAAACTGTTATCCTATTCTAATGCATCTACCCACTGTTTGAGGAGATTAAATTGGGGGAGCGATAATGCCTGCTACTTCTCATTGATGTTCAAAATCCTATGCTTAAGTTGGTTTTGAAACACAGAGAATAGTTAATTCTATTCCTGCCCCCAAATTTAAATGTTTCTTCAGAAGGTAGCCAGCTTGGGAGTCAGTGGATCCTTTTCTCCTCTGCCCTGTGTGGGCAAGGATAGTGTTTACCCTAGAGGTACTTTCCAAATTACTGTGCCCTGATTTTGTTTAAGAAAGGCTGAAACTTCAAGCAAGGAATCAGTTTTGTCTTCTTCAAGTCAGCGGAATATACATAAGCACATGGAAGATATATTTATGGTTTTGGAACCTAGACTGAGCTCTTTATCTCCAGTTCTACATATAATGAGAGCTTCCAAAACATGTAACAAAACTGGGTACTCCTATTGGGTAGATGCTACGTGTATTGGTTTAAGACATAAACTAGTGAATCTTAAAGTTGTATATACTTGCTTTATTGACAATCAGTTCTTCAAACCATTTGTCCCCTGTGGCAGGTGGCTCATCTTGCTTATTTTTCTACCATAGGTATGCAGTTTACCAGATCATGGAACGTACAGTAGACTCCTGTGCAGTGTTGTTATGTTGCCCTATTTCTCTGTTCAAAACAAGAAATGGCTATGTACTCCTGATGGGAGATAAGGTTAAATGACTTCTTAACACTTATGTACAGTAGAAGTAGCCTAGTTTCTCAAAATTTGCTAAAACATCAAATTAAAGAAATGTTATTTTCTGTGGACTTTGAAAATTACACTACTCAGACACATCAGCTAGGACTTGGGAACATACTCTGAAGAACAAACTTCTGGATCTTGTCTGTAAGTGCTAATATTAGAGGTATTGTTGTAATATTGTAAATTTTACCTTATTGCATCTTGTTTGCATCTGTGAATTTTATGTATGGCTTTATTTCATAATTCTTTTCAACTCTTTCTTTATTTCAGAAATATATATAAAATCATTTACGTGCAAGGTTGAGGCAAAATCTACACTGAGGTTTTCTTTTTTTCTTCTTTTTCTTTTATTATGGTAGAGTAATGGTCATATATGACATTTTAGAAATAAGCATAATAAATTTATTGCTGACAATTATTGCAATTAAAAAAACCCCAAACCTGAATTGATTTGCCTTTCATATATGATGCTGTATCATATATGAAATTCAAACAAAATTAAATTCATGTCCTAGAAGGCCAGTGGCAGGAACAGGAAGTAAAAATACATTTTTTAAGAGCTCACAGGTTTCATGCACTAAATCGTGAATATCAGTTACACACATATAGAACAAATTAATGCCATGACTAGTGTTCTGATACATTTGACTTATGGACATGGAAGTTGGAGATACAGAAATACTGAATGCTAGAAAAGTCATACATGTTATACTTGGTCATTCAGTGCTGCTTTAACATTGATTTTAAAATGGAATTGCAACCAGCTGTTTACCAGGTAGTGAAACTGAGGGAATCAACTCCCTCTAGACTTGCTTGGAAAATGCTGAATGCTAAAAATCCAGTGCTAAATAGGCTTGAGATGAAATACGGCCTGGAAGCTGCTCATATTTAAACATTACCTTCAGCTGAGAGTTAGCTCAGTCAAAAAAAGAAAAGAGGAAAGAGCATGAACAGAGAAGCAAGCAATAACACAGCCAAGTGTTGCACAATTGTGTATACTCTACCACTCTTGTACTATCAGGTACTGATACCAGTTAGGAAAGATTTGTTTGCACTGGATGATTTGACAAAACATGTCATAGCATAAGAAAATGGAGAGAGATCTAGTTGCCTCTAGTAAATTGACTTACTTAACACCTTCTAACTTGAGCTATAGTTATGACCCTTCTCAGAAAATCTCTCCTGTGCTCAGAGGAAGGCACAAACTGCAAAGAATAAAAAGTTTTTTCATAGCTCTTTAAAAGGGCACTGGCAAAAAACCTGGAGAAAAAAAGGAAAGTAATGGAAGAAGCAAAACAGCAGGGGAAAAAATCCAACAAATGCAAGGAAAAAAAAAAAAAAGAGAATCCATTTCTAAGAAAAACAGTATTTTCCATCTCCCACTTGAGAGAGGAGCAGTAGGTGAATGAGAAGGACATACAGATCGTAAACAGACACCTCATGTTGCAGAGTTGGAGGCTCAGAGCATTTTCCGCTTCTACTGTTCCCAAGATCCACCTATACATGAGCTTAGAAGGAAGAGATAAGCAAAGGAAAGGTAGGAAAGGAAAATATGCCATTATGAACATCATCATTATCATCATGAACAAATTCCCAGAAACACAGGAGGATCATTTTTTGCTAGTCTGCACAAAACTTTATCTGAAAAATGGGGCAAAAAGTAGAATTTGAAAGAAGTCAAATTTATCTGCATATTTCCATTGTTTTAAACATTTCTTCAAAGCCTATAATTGCATTATGTGAAGACTGGGTAATACTAGAAAGCATCTATAGCAAAGTGGCAGTGGCTATGGTTAGGTGGATTTTCCAACTTAGCCTATTTAATTTCAGTTTTACACATTTACTTTAAAATTATGTTTATTTGAGTCATGTATAGAATCAAAGGCCCTTCTAGAAAGCTTTGTAATTTCAAGATCATTTCATATTAATTGAATTTTACTATCAATGAAAGGCTGTACTATGTGGCATGCTTTTGAGTGCCAGAGAAAATAATCCTTTATTACTGTTGTTGTTTCATCAACAAGAGGGTCACATAGTGCATTGCTTCCATAGGTCAAGCCTACTGTGCACCCTGGGGTTCCTTTGTTCTCCCCTCTGAGTGCACTGGCTACCAACTTCTCCACTCCCCTGTATTTTGCAAACTCTTTGCAGCTCCTTCAGTCCCTTACTTCATTCTAGAGTTTCTAGATACATCCCTACCCTTCCTCTTCTCCCAGACTAGGATACCCTCTTCTCTTACCTTCATGCCAGAAGTTTTCTGTGTGTATATCCCTTCCCCTTACCATCCTTTTCCCAGTTACCATTCTGACACCCATCCTCTGTAACTTGGAAACAATTTATTCAGGAATCTCTGTGTTTTAAAAAGCCGGAAAGAGATGTGTGCCAAGTGTTGTGCTGGAAAGTCTATAGGCTGCTACAGAGGTGCTTTTAGGTTCTGGATGTGGTAATCGGAGTTCCACCTACTTCTGATTTTCCCTGTCCAGCTACTAGGAAAAGTAATTGGGTTCGACCCATTGATTCACACAAATTGACCAGATATAGAATTCCAGGCATTGCATAGTAGAAGTAGACAGAAATGCCATCGAGCTGGGTATTGAATCTCTCCTCAATTTGGCAGTTATGCTGTTGTTACTTCTTTGTACAACCTTGCTGCTAACCTACGGGTAGCAATGCAAAGCTGATTTCTGTAGAACAATTTAAATACACAGTTAAACTACAAAGCCTACTTAAAATGAAATCCCTGTTTATTACAACCACAACTGCAAGAACCATTCTTTTTTTCAATGGTAAATAGCCCCATTAGTGTGAACACAAAGTTAGCTGAGTGGAGTAGTCATATCTTTCCTTCTCTCAAGATATGCTTTTGTTAGTCTGGATAGCTACAATTCTTCTTTGTCTGTTTCTCCATCATTTTGTTTCTACAATACTATGTCAAAACTGACTGATGGGAAGTCATTTCTTTAAAGGTACTACATATTGCCATTCAATATTAAAATGACTATTGATATGTACGAAATAGCAAAATTAAACTATATGTTTTAAAGGGAGATGTGAATACCTGTGACTTTTAATATGTCATCATTATGCATAATAATACACATTTTTGTCATAAACTTGTATACTTAGTATAAGATAGTTAACAACAATACTTTAGCCCATGAACTGAAGAATAAGTATTCAACAGTAAAAGACAATCAAAAATAACCATTGCATTTATTTTTTTCAAAGGCTTTCTACCAAGTAAAGTTAAAGGCTTCCTTGAAATGCATGCACACCTGTAGGTGTTACACATCTGGGCAGTATGTAGATTATGAGAGCCACTGGATTTAATATATGCATCTGACTACAGAAAGGCATTGTAGTTTTTGATTTGCATGTTATATCTTTCATGCGTGCACAGTTTTCTGTGCACACAACTATGTTTTTCTATGTCTAAGATACCCTCTCTGAAACCAACTAGCTGGAAGACCAGCTGGAGATCTTTTCAAAATATACTTCATAATCTTGAAGGGAGGGTATTTTTATTTTTCTGGCCAGCAGTAAATTTTCTACCTCAGTAGCATGGCTTATGGTACAGTATTAAAGATCCAAGCTTTCACAGCAGGTTGTATTGGCTATGTAAGCTTACACTGATTAAGCTTCTAGGAAGAAACAGTCAAATATAAACACACAAAACAACAACACAAATTCTCAATTGAACTTAGCTAAATCAATGAAATGTGAATTGTGAATTTATCTCACTTTAATATACATTATACAACTAAAACCAATTTAATAAACGGTCGAATCCATGGCCCACAGATTAATCCATATTGATATTTCACATGCAGCATTATTTTTACTTTCCAGCACAAGATATCCAATACCACTGCTCTGTCAGTTGACAGTCGCATTTGATTCTTTTAATAAAATCCTGTATTGCATTACTGCTAGACCGAACAAGAAGTGAATTTCCACATGGGAAATTTTGGAAGAAAAGTAGATGCAGGTCTTGCTATTATTATAACTGAAGGCAATAATATATACTCTCTTTTTGACATATCAAGTCTATTGATGCGTACTGTAGAAATAAATACAAAAATTACCACTAATTACTGCAGGATCACACTTGGAAGATGAAGTTAAACCAGCCTGTGACCTGGACCCTACCTCACCTGCTTGACTGCAAATTCCCCTCTAGTGGCTGTTTCAAGCATACAGACTTTGCAGGTATCACTGCTCCTTTCGTAAAAAAGGTGAGATGACAACACCTTGCTGACGTTCATTACCTATAAATAATGACTATCTGAAAATTATGAAGAATGTTACAACACTGTTGGGCTCCATCCACTCCCTAGCCATGCACACCACAGCGTTCTGTCACTGCACACACGTGTGCAACACAAAGTTGGAGCCGTACTGCAAAATCCATCTCTTCGACTTATTTTCTCTCATGCCTTTGGTAACTGCTTAGGATTCTTTGAAGGTGGTAGGTTTTCCTTAAAAAAAAAAAAATGCCAACACTGCAAAACTGCAATATTTCTTATGACTCCTCCATTTGGCAAACAGGTTTCCAATGAAACCAAGAAGACTTTCCTGGCAGCCCACAGGGCATATTACTTTGCCATCTGCTGGTCGTCCCCAGCTTCCAGGTTCCTCTGTTTTAGCTTACTCTTTCTGTGAAACTCTTCCAAAACTGGGAACTGGAACCCACAAATGGACAGCACCACCACGTGGACTTTGCCCAGTGTCTTGACCTTGGCATCTGGGAAGACCTCACCATGTATGAGCATGAGGACCTTAGCGCTTTCATGTTCCCTGGATCAGAGCTGGATGGTCTTGCCCTCAAGGCAGTGGTCCCTCAGTGCTACATTAGCTGCCTGGAAGGTCTGGCTCAGGCTGCGACTTTAAGAGTTTCCAATTTCTCTGCTCTAGAGCCAAGAGGAGGCAGAGGTTGGATGATTCACCTTCCTATTTTCACTGTGGAGAACCTAGAAGCAAGGCAAGCCATAAAAAGCCAGAAGGCTTTTGTGTTCTTGTTCCGTTTCACATAGAATTTTCCATACTCTCTTGAATGGAAATAAAAATAAAAATCTTCTACTTTAGTTTTGAACAGAAATTCCAGGTTTCTGCTGAAACTGAGAGAAAATGAAAAAAAAAAAAATCTGCAGAGAAAATCAGATTTTATCACAGATATTTGGAGTCAAATAACCTGGACCTAAGAGCAGCATTTTCCTTTTTCGCTTCTCCTCACACACTCACCTGCAGTCTCCTCAGTGTCAAGGATGTGCTGAAATATGCTATAATCACTGCTTTCCACTGTCTAATGGTAAGCATGCACATGAACTTCTCCCATAGCAGTTCCTGAGAATGACACAATCACTCTGTCTTGTAATCTTGGAAAAATAAAGCTCATTTTCCCTGAAAAAGTAAAACTGACTACAAACCCAGTTTATTATATGCACAAAATAAATTATCAAAGGGAGACAAATATTTTTGTTTGTTTTCTAATCTTGTTCAGGTATACTTATTTTATAGGTTACTTGCAATTTCAGAGTGGAAATGTGCTTTTGAAATTGTTTTACTTTTCAGCACTGTATGCCAATAGGTTGCCTTTTCACCTTTTTCTCAGCTTGTGGAGGATATGAAAAGGAAAAATATAGACAAGCAAAAATCAGACTACAAATCAATCTCCAGAAAAAGAAAATATTCTATTATTGTACTTTGATATAGATGGTATTTGGACAGAAACAACCCATTGTCATTAAGAGTGAGATTTAGCTTTACTTTTTCACACTGAAATAGAACTTTAACCCTTGAGCAATCCCACTGAAATAATTGTATATTGTTAATGTTCAAGGTGAGACCCTGATCCCACTGAAGTAAATGGCAGAGATTCCACTAACTTCAGAAGAGTCAGATTTAATTCCTGGTCTCCTTTGGCTGTTAGATCTGTCCTGGCATCTACCTAGGAGCATAAGAAAGTAAAGTACCATCACAGAAAAGGTTTACGTACCTTTGATGAACATCATGTGATATGGTAATACAGAGGATTTAAATGATGTAGTACAGATTCTTAATCATTAACATATAACAGGTTCTTGTCTTTGTGCTCACCTTTATTGACCTTCAGATGTGGTATCTTTCTATAATATAATTTCCATAGAGCTCTAAGGTTTAGCTCACCCCTGCTTACATTTACCTTGTTAGCAGCTGTGGTATTGTTTAATGTTAGGGTCAGCATTGCAGGAGAGAAGTTGATTAGGGATGTATGTGTTTGGGAAAGGAATTGAGGAACTAATCCTGTGGAAGGGAATACTCCTCTTCAGGAACTGTTTACTGTTCTCTTTTTTGAAGGGTACTTTCTATTGGAGTGGAAATGATGGATTAGTTTTGTTTGTGGAAACTTCTGAACTTCCATTGTTCAAGGGTCTGCAGTGCAGGACACACTTGTAGACAAGTGCTGGGAGCCAAAGGAAAGTTTTGCTGGAGGTTTCACTTGGAAACGATGACTCCAGGAAGTGAAAATTTGACTTAGTTCGAGTTGTGATGAGTATGCAAAATAGATTTACATTCATTCAAGTTCATTTGCAAGTTGTGGCTATGCAAGTGAGTTTAATCACTGATATCTTGCAAGCTGAGTTTCAGCAAGTCTCAAACTGCTGGTATGGCTCCTTCCTTAGTGGCAAAAGTGTATTATAAAGTAGGAGGGAACAGAATAAAGTTTGTTGATGCAGTATAGGCTTAAGCATGATCCAATATAATGCAGCGCTTAACTCATCATTTTCTATTTTGTTTTACTCCTATGAGACAAGAAGAAACAGCCTGGCAATGTTTCTAGATTATAAACTCTTTAGGGGAGGGAATATGTCTCTGTGTGTGTACTTTGAAATGCCTCTGACACCTTGGGGTTCTTTATAAATGGTAGTAATAATAATCATTTATTGCTGTGCAGTGTGGTCTGGTCTCCCATTTACATTCAGTATGATCGGTGGTGCTGTGTCGCTGTCCTGTTCATCACTTCTCACCTTGCACTTACATGCAACTTCTATTATGGTTATTTTTAGAATACATAAGGCACTCAAATAACATGATTACAAGTGTGGAACAACAGCTTAGGAAACAGATAGGAGGATAG
Source organism: Phoebastria nigripes (assembly GCA_035582835.1). Taxonomy (NCBI): domain Eukaryota; kingdom Metazoa; phylum Chordata; class Aves; order Procellariiformes; family Diomedeidae; genus Phoebastria; species Phoebastria nigripes. Next base: position 240,286 of record JAYKAV010002956.1, read on the forward strand.
TTCACAGAAAGAGGCAACATACTGCACCTAAGCTGTGCAAGATCAAACCTGACATTGTAAAATCAAAGAGAGAGGGTTTAATATGAAAACAATGTGATGAGATTATAATGAGTACTGGGGTTTTTTTACAGTTGAGTTACCATCATTTAATGAGTTTCTGGATTTCTTTTTAAAATTCTATACATATGCATGCATGTGTGTGGCTATATAGGCAATATATATGTGTGCAAATACATGCATACTCACACTCGGGGGGTTTATGTGTTTATGTGTGTGTGTTTTGTAAAACACACAGAAAATAGTGTGCTGCAGGAAACAAAATGGACCAATTGCAAGGTCCTATAATGCCATTTTCTATTCCTGGAGGGAAGTAAAATGACCATAAGTTTCCCTTTCATGGAATCTGAGCAATCTTTTTAGAAAGCTTCATTTTCTGTCAACTTCAGGAATGGGATATATTTACATATATTCAGACAGTTTGTGAAGCCTGGAGGCAATAAGTAGCGGGGAAGGGTGCAGCGTGGAATGCTCTTCCAGCTCTGGCTGACAGAGGGTACTGAGTGTTTTGTTCTAGTTGTCAGACGTTAGAGCACCCCTGTGATTTCTCCAGCTTTGTGCTGAAGGCTGGCTTGGGTTCTTATCTCGAGGGTGGTGCTGAACTGGTGGAGGCATAAAAGAATCTTTATCTCCCCTCTTTACTTCAGTGCAGCAGAGGAATGAACCCAATATAATATGACTGCTTCAGGTAAAGTTTGTAAGTTTGTGGCCCTCAGGATATTGGCATTTTGTGATGTCTAACATGTACCAAACGATGGAGAAATTTTGCATCTGATGAAACTGTTCCCCCTTGTTTTTGCTGTTGAATTAAATACTGTAAATTCATCTGTCACAAATGCTATAACAATCTTTTGTTTGAGACATACAATGACATACATTTTGCATATAACTAAAACAAATATTAAAATTATTATACCAAATCCCCCCCCATCACAGGTACTATCTAAGATGATCCTTCTCTGAAACCACTTGTTTCACCTAAACCTGTTAGATTACCTGTATTCACTTCTCCTGCTGGAAGCCCTTCCAAAACCTTATGGCTTTCACAACTGGAAACTTTATTCTAGTCTCCAGTCAATTTTACTTATGGTCTATTAAGTCTCATTTATTTTTTGTGTCATCATTTAAATTTCACATCCATTTTGGTGCTCCTTCACTTGGCTTGCCTTTCTCTCTGATCATACTAAGTCAAGGTGTGCATGTACACCTCACTAACGTGCAACAGGACTCTGCATAAAACAATGGTTTATGGAACTTAACAGTAGTTGGAAGTTTTATAATTCACTGAAGATCATAAATTTATTACAACCTTCAGTCACTTGCATACTACAGTTCTTTATTGATGTTACAATTCTTTACATCTCTTAGAGTAAGAAAATGTAGTTAAACTTTAGTCTAAATAAAGAAATGGTATCCCTGTAGATTTTTAATTGATTTTGAATCATTAAGATTTGATATTTAAGTCAATCTAGTGTAGAAGAATGGGACTATGGATTGTCTTGGCTGAAATTAAAGGCAGTTTAGATACATTGTTGGAATAAACAGTTTCTAATTTCAACCCCAAAAATGACACTCTATCATAAAGCTGCTGTTTAAAAACATTTGATTAGTGACTGCTAAATTGCATCTAAAATAATAACTTTAATATCTTGTGGCAAAGTAATTTTCACCTAGAACTATTTTTAATTCCAATTTTACTTCAAGACAGATTGGTACAGGTCCTGAATAGTTGTCTTAAGAGATGTGCATGACAAGGTAACATCTGAATGAGATATAATGGTTTAAGAAAATAATTCATTTTAAGTAATATAACTCAGCCTGAAAGGGATGAAGGTCCATCCTTCTAAATAATTTTTAATTTTAATAATGATTTGAGAAAAGTTGTAGTTATTGAGGGCAGAGAACATGGGACAGGGTATAAATATTCCAGCTCCACTGCTTAGAAGCCCATAGAAAATGGTAGTTAGTAAAAAGGCATCTGGGGACATTAGTTGACAAGGTCAAGTACTTGGATTTAATCAAATTCACTTTGTAGCTGGAGATTTAGTCACGGTTATAAGACAGAGAAGTCATCTCCAGTGAGGAAACCTAACAAGAAAGCAATACATCATCTGCATGAAGTGAAATATATTGCTCTCAGCCATTTAGCTTCATGTCAGAATTAAGGAAGGATTTTGAAGTACTATTCTAGCATGAGCTATTTAAATACCAGTAAGTAATAATGTGAAGCAGTTGTGCTTTGTTTCAGTGATATTGTGAATCTCTGGCAACAGTTTAACATTATTGCTACTGGGATACACTGATGTCATGAACTGATTTGGGACGAAGATCTGTATTTCATTACCAGTTTGAAAGTTTGTATAGTTGTAACATAAGGAACTGATTTTCAACACCTGCTGCTGCCATCACTGAAGTTTAAGGGAGATACAACATTAGTTTCACAGAGGAGAACTGGGCTCTTTGACTTTCTTACGCAGTTCGAAAATGGAAGACGCTGTGGGAGATCAGCTGGAGAAACAGAAAGAGAACTGTCTTGTAGACCGTTGCTTATTACCTCAATTTAAGATTCAGATCATATAAAATGTTTGAAGTCTAGAGCTGTGTATGAGCTAGCATATTTTGGAACAGATGGTATGAAAGTGTGATGATTTCAAGATCTACAATGCTCTTAGAGAACAGGGGGATTTGTTCTGAACAGGCAATCACTGATTAATAACTGTTCCTGTCCTAAAAGGGAGATACTGGAACTGGACTTGCTGTGTGTCATAAAGGACATCCCTTGGTGTTTTGGTTTTTTCACTAGGTGCATTTACTATATGAATACCTGTGTGTTCTAAGATTGACTCGTTATAAATGCCTTGTTCTGAAATTTAACAGCTGCAACTGGTTGAACTTAATTCCAACTTGTTTTCTTGTATTCAATTCAAGATGCTATTTTCCATAGGTAGGTATTTTAACAAAATGTATACAACCCAAAATGAAATACTAAAAGTAAAGAAAATAGAATATAGCTGTGTATTTTTATGCAATGGAGATTTCTTAGAATTAAAGACTCTAGAAATAGGACTGTCCAATTATATCACCTAGTCCAAACACAGGAAATCTAAAGTAAATTTTCCATTTTTTTCCTATCTAGTTTTTAAAGTTATAAATGAATGTGCTTCACCATTTTTTTGAAACTTTCATGATGTAAAATCTCACCATGACAGGTATTTTATTGATTAGCAGCTTAAATTTTCCTTTCTAGAAGTCTATGCCACTGCTCCTTCTTATATATTATCTTTTACTGAATAATTTTACCCCGTGCTATCTCCTACTAATGTCTTAGTCATAGTACTAAGGTTCTCCTCAGCTTTATTCACAAGCCATTCGTCAGGTTACCTGACTTTCATTTATGTACCGAAATTTCTTTATTTTCCTACTGCAGCGCAGAGGACCAAGGTTAACATTCTAGGACAAGGAGTTTAGCTGACATTAACAGAGAGAACAAGGGCGATACATTAACAAATAGTGAGGAGAATATGAAAGGCAGATGAAAGAACCATGTAAGTAAGAGAATAGGAATCGAAAGTAATGTATGGGACGACTAATAGGTAACAAAATAAGGCATACCCATCAATATACTCTTCTATCTTTCAAATGATCAAAGCTTTGTTTACATGAGGTAGAAACAGATGGTTCTTCATGTAGGTCCTATAGCTCGCATCCAGAGGCCTTCTTCCCAAACCCCAGGAGGATGGTGGGCTAGGAGGCCAATTGAACAGGTGCATTGTTGTACATGTTGTTGAATTGGAAGCTGCAGACCCACATCTCTTCCGGTAGAATGCATTAGGGTTAAAAGATATTGAAAGTCACCCATTAGGTGTCATTTAAGAATAAGAGAAATGTTTATTTCATATAAATATTGGCTGGCAATCTTCTATACAGTAAATATGTACCGAAAAATATTCACAACCCACATTTTGGGCAAGATAATAAAAAGTTGATCTGACCTCACCTGCAGAAGGGTTAAACTAAGGAGTTATCTGGGTAGCACTTTCATTTTTAAACCATTTGATAGTTACTCCACTGTTTTTCTACTATATATTTTGAAATGTTTTCTATCTTAAGAGACAAAAGTTAGCCATTTAGACGTTGGTAAATCCACGTTATGAAGCAGTGAATAACATGAAAGCTGTATCCTGCAAATACTTGCAGCCAAGCTCCAAAATTAATCTCACTTTACACTTACTTGTGGGGACATTCACTATGACTCAAAATGCTCAGAAACATAAGTAATCACAAAGCCATAATGTGTCCTCGTGCCACATGGATTTTATGTGATAAATTAATTTGTGCTGTAAGTTTTCTAGAATCATAGAAGCATAGAATCGTTTGGGTTGGAAGGGACCTTTAAAGGTCATCTAGTCCAACCCCCCTGCCATGGGCAGGGACATCTTCAACTAGATCAGGTTGCTCAGAGCCCCGTCCAACCTGACCTTGAATGTTTCCAGGGATGGGGCATCTACCACCTCTCCGGGCAACCTGTGCCAGTGTTTCACCACCCTCAGTGTAAAAAATTTCTTCCTTATATCTAGTCTAAATCTACCCTCTTTTGGTTTAAAGCCATTCCCCCCTGTCCTGTCGCAACACGCCCTGCTAAAAAGTTTGTCCCCATCTTTCTTATAAGCCCCCTTTAAGTATTGAAAGGCCGCGCCGCAATAAGGTCTCCCCGAAGCCTTCTCTTCTCTAGGCTGAACAACCCCAACTCTCTCAGCCTTTCTTCATAGGAGAGGCGTTCCATTCCCCTGATCATTTTTGTGACCCTCCTCTGGACCCACTCCAACAGGTTCGTGTCTTTCCTGTGCTGAAGGCTCCAGAGCTGGACGCAGCACTGCAGGTGGGGTCTCACCAGAGCAGAGGAGAGGGGCAGAATCACCTCCCTCGACCTGCTGGCCACGCTTCTTTTGATGCAGCCCAGGATACGGTTGGCCTTCTGGGCTGTGAGTGCACATTGCTGGCTCATGTCCAGCTTTTCATCCACCAGTACACCCACCAAGTCCTTCTCGGCAGGGCCGCTCTCAATCCCTTCATCCCCCAGCCTGTATTGATACCGGGGGTTGCCCCGACCCAGGTGCAGGACCTTGCACTTGGCCTTGTTAAACCTCATGAGGTTCACACGGGCCCACTTCTCGAGCTTGTCCAGGTTCCTCTGGATGGCATCCCATCCCACAGGCGTGTGGACCACACCACTCATCTTGGCGTCATCTGCAAACTTGCTGAGAGTCCGCTCAATCCCACCATCTATGTCATTGATGAAGATATTAAACAGTACCGGTCCCAATACAGACCCCTGCGGKRWSCCMCTCGTCACCGACCTCCATCTGGACATTGAGCCATTGACCACTACCCTCTGGATGTGACCATCCAACCAATTCYTCACCCATCAAATCCATACCTCTCCAGTTTGGAGAGAAGGATGTTGTGGGGGACCGTGTCAAAGGCCTTACAGAGGTCCAGATAGACGACATCTGTAGCCCTTCCCATGTCCACTGATGTAGTCACTCCATTGTAGAAGGCCACTAGGTTGGTCAGGCAGGACTTGCCCTTGGTGAAGCCATGCTGGCTGTCTCGAATCACCTCCCTGTCCTCCATGTGCCTTAGCATAGCTTCCAGGAGGATCTGTTCCATGATCTTCCCAGGCACAGAGGTGAGGCTGACAGGTCAGTAGTTCCCAGGGTCTTCTTTTCCACCCTTTTTTTATAGGTATAAACTAAGAATATCTTAGAAAATTAATTCAGAATCTGATATTACACTTTCTTTAGTTGATCTATCTATGATAATCTTATGAAATCCACATCCACTTCTATTTTTCGGCATTGTTTGAAAATGTAGTGAGTTTGCATGTACTGTTTAGGTGTATATCTACTCAGAATTATTGATCAGTCTCTAATTTGGAATAAATTTTATACTTTGCACTAATTAAAGATATTAGAAAAAGATTAGTACATCTTGGGAGATTTTATTATGAATGATTTCAGTAGTGAATTTACCTGCACTTATCAATAGCTCAAGCAATATTTTTCACTTTACAGAACAAGGTAAGAGGTTAAGAACCCTTTAGAACAGTAATTATCTTGTTTTATCATCACAAGCAGATGCATCCTGAGAAGCAGAAAAGACAGGCTACAAACCAGGTGTCAAGTACCATAAACATCAGGAGTACAGAATACATCATGGAGCAATACATGAGTATAATGACAAGAATAATGACAAGAAAACATAGAAAATTTGTTTGATTTATTCATTAGCTTAAGAGAGGTAAATTTTCCATTCTGTCATCCTAAAATTCTCAGTCCAGAAACAATATGGAATCTCATCTAGTTGATATACAGGCTAAAATGATGGATTAAGGAATAGATGCTATTTGGGAGCAAAGTGGTGAGAAGGCAAAGGAAGTAGTACTGTTAATGATGTAACAAAAATAATAATGAGACGTGACATTAAAATTATACAAAAATTCTTCATTAATAATTCCAGCGTGTCATTCAGGGAATCAATGACTAAGGAGCAACATTTTCACATATAAAATTTTGCCTTTTTTATTTGCACCAGTCCTACAGAGTGAGTGAAAGGGAATTTAAAATAAGTGCAAAAGCTCGTTGAATAATTATGCTCATCTGTGGCTATTTGAGTCATGAAATCTACCATTTCATGGCCTGAGAGTGGCCATGGCAACAACCTCCAGGGAAAGGATCACATTTCAAAAATCTCTCTAGGATTTTGTTGGTCAATGTCCAAAAACCAGGAAAATACAAGTAGGAATATAGGATCCATAAATTAGATTGTTTGGTGTTCATTATAGAACTATTTCCACATAAAGGGCAGCTAATTTGAATGAAACAAGCTAAAATATTGATTATATACACAAATAATCTCAACATTATCGTGTAAAAAATAAAGCCTCTGGAGCCACCATAGGAGTTCTCACTGTTGTACTGTTGCTCCAGTTAGGTTAACATCTATTGAAAGAATTTGTGACACACGGAAGCAAAAAAGTAATCCACATTTTTTAAAAGAACTTTTGCTGTAAATGAAGTTATCCTCCAGAAGACTGTGTACCAATAATATACCTTTTGTTTACCAGTGCCAGGTAAGACGTTAGTGTTCTGGATTCAGGAGTAAACAGACAAATTTGTAGAAATATCATGCTTAGACATTCTCTAGACGTTAGGCATCCAGCTGATGTACCCATGAAATAATATCTAATACACAAGAAATTTAAAAGAGCAAACACAGTAAACTATGTTTTTGTTACAGATGGTAAGTAACTGAAGTTAGCGGAGTTCAATGAGAGTAAATGTGGTCTGCTGTGTTTGATCAGTGGAACAGTACTAGAAATACAGCTAATGGGTTAGATTACATTTCTCATAGAAGAATTAAAACTAAATTAATTATAGCAAGAGCCAAATATTGCACTTCAGGATTTAAAGAGCCTCTAATTATTAGTGACATGGACCAGAGCAAATACAGAGCAGTGGCCTACTTTTGGGTTTGTCCCCTAAAATAGGCAACACTGAGCTGAGACCAATGCATGAATGTCTCCAGTCACACACTGTCAAAGTAGCACGTTGTGCGGCTGGCAAAACTGCCCTAGAGCAGTGACTTCTCCCTGTCGTGTCATGAGGTTTCACCTTGCTTTAAGTGCTTGCTCTCACCTAAATGCAGCTCTGCTCATTCCTTCCTGCTCTTTGTCACGGGCTTTTGCACTACATAGACTTCTGGTCTGACCCCCATACAACAACTTCAGTATTCTCACAATCATGAGTAAAACGGGGTCAATGTATCTTGTTTTCAAAGGTCAATAAAGTACTATTTTGGTGGAATCAGTATAAGTCATATTTAGCTACCTAATATTTGGGTATCTATTTTAAGAGGGGGTTAATTTACATACATGCACGTCCGCTCGCTCTGCTGTAGAGAGAACCTAGAACACTAGTTAGATTTTTAGGTAAGTGAGTGTGAAGTGGATCCTGTCCATAACAAAGACATTTTAATACATAACATAAAGACTTTTTAATAAAAACTATTAATTAATCAGCATTTTATATGAATGCGGCAGCATTTTGTCTTTTGGACCAATAGACATAAAATCAAAGGCCAGACGGTTTGCTTTATTCCGTTGCATACACCAATGTATGCAAAGTAATTTGTTTTTATGATTGGAGAACACTACAAAAATGCTCTACACTCAGTTGTACTGATGAAAGTGATTTTATGAAATTGAGGGCAACTTTGTTCCTTGGGTGCCTGATGGGAAATGGCTAGGGAGTGGTTATTCTTCAGGATTTTTATTTGGAGAGCCTCCACCTAAATCCTTTTAAAATCAGTGAGACTGGGAAACAATCAAGAACTCTGATTTCCTCCTTTTTAAGCTATTTTAATTCCTAGCTATCAGTATTGTCAAAGGATTGTCTCTAGAGCAACATTTTTGGAAGCAGCTTGATTCAAAATTTAAATTTCATTTTCAAGAGGGATTAAAAAGGAAGGCTGAAAAGGATCCTAAGTTACTGAGACACTTCAGAAAATTGTAACCATAGTCTTACCTTTCAAAGTGTTATGTGAATTTTTGGATGTTACTTGTGGATTTAAGGAGGAGGGGAGAGTTTGAATTAAATTTTGTTGTGAGCAGATATAATATGAAGGAGACAAACACTATGTATTCTGCTAATATCAGCAAAATCAATGATGTATTTAACTCAACCAATTTTGAGAATAATTTAGCTTTACTATGTTGTAAGGTGGACTATTAAAAAACTTTTAAATTTTCTCAAAAGAATATGGGGTTACAAATTACTGAGTGACTCTGAACTGTATTTTCCCTTTGTTCTTCAGTCCATTGGACTATATCTTTCACTTATTTTACTAAGTCTGCTGTGCAAAGTAAGCATCTGGTTCTGAAGGTAGAAAACCTTAGGGGGTCCCAGTTTCAAAAGACTGTTTGCATGGTAAGATTTCCTTTCTAATGTAGTCAATTCTGTTTATAGGATAATGGCATAAATTGAAGAGTTGCTTAAATTATGAACACCTCCTTAATAAACCAAAACATTTCCATGCTACTGAGAGGTACCTAAAATCTCAAAAAGAGATGCTACGCTGGCATAGACTTTGAGGCTTTTATAATAGATTTTATTATTTATTCCTATTTATGATGATGATGATGATGATGATGATGATGATGATGATGATGATGTGTAGTTCTATATATTACTTAAATTGGTAAACAATACCAATTCTGATATATACAGAGGGCAGGTTATGCTACTGCTCTGAGCGGGGGGAGCCTCATTTGCACAATATGAGGAACAGATAGGACACAAGTACAGATTATACCATAGACTCTACCAGCTATCACTATGCATTCGTGTAAGAACATCCATTAGATGGATATATAGCAGAAGAAAAATGGGGTTTTAAAAGCTGATGAATGTGACTATAAAGCCATAATAGTAAACTGTTAGATCCACTATAGGTACTACTGTACCTATAGGGGSATCATCATATGTTTCCAGGTTTCTAATAATTTTAAACTCTTGATCATGCTTCTATGTATGTTGTTGAAATGTTAGCGTGTATGCAACCTCCTTCACTGAAACTGGGCAAACTGAGATGCCCATAATATCTAATGTGGCTATGTGCAATGACACAGACACTGCTAATTGCTCCCAAAAGGGGTGCTACATAACAGTTACAGTGGAATGGAAGACCAAGGAGAAGAGAAAATGTTATTTTAGTTCAATCTCTGCAACTAAAGTTGCACTTCATACTCATGTCACTACTTAATGAGTGTTGCACTCTAAAGTCATAAACAGTAATTTGACAACATTAACGTTATCTTTTCAGTGTTATGCTATGCCTACATTAAATACTGCTGTTGGCTTATTTAAAAAGAAATAAAGATAGAAATAAAGATTTTTAAAGCACTACAGCTGTCTGTTCTCCCTTCTTTCTTCTGTTTCTGCTAGTCTACTATTCCTTGCCTTTTTCTTCCTTTTTCTCCTATTTTCTTCTGAACTCCTCCCTCTCTGTGCTTAGAAGCTGAAAGAAAATTCATGTTACATTATTGTTTGCATCCCTGAGAAAAGTGCCTCTCTCAGAAGCCCAGACTGTAGAGTGTTAAGACTGTGGTAAGGGTAGTATGCTCCTGGGGAGGGTAAGGTCACAGAATACAGAGAAGTCCTCTGACTTGTAACAAAACTGGCCTCTGAAGCCCATGCACGTGCCAAAAGAGTAAGTTATGGCTGCTGTGGACTGCACAGTCTTGCTACTGGCAGAAATTCACAATGTGGTGTGGGATTATATACATGTTTCAGTAGATTTCTAAGTTTTCAGTGGCCATCTGTAAGCAGTGGGGGTGAGTGGGCTGCATTTCAGACAACCGAGGCATCCAGAAACACTTCCTCATAGGACACTGTTCTATCCACCCCACACTCCAGATGCTGCCATATGTGTGATACTATATCTCGTTCTGAACATGTATCCATGTTTTTAGCTTTCTTCAATCAAAAAGCTTTCTCTAGCTATGCCACAGCTACGGAATTTTCCACCTGAAGGCATGGCATACTACATGTTAGCTTGTGCAAGTCATTTTTGCAGTAGAATTTTGCCGATCTTGAGATATATTTTTTTCTATAAAGGAGGACATGGATGTCAAAATTAGGAGCTGTTTTGTATGTATAATTTTTCAGAAGTAAATGCAAATTTTTCCAGGGTATTACTGCAATCCTGTGCAGTGAAAAAGAGTATTTTACATTATTATGAAGAGAATTATGATGGCTATTCTGTGATTCTGATTTAAAGTTGCCCAGAAAGTCTAAGAAGTTTGGTAGACTAACAGTTTGTTCATCCATAAGATTACCTGAGAAATATCTGAGAGCATCCAGTCAGGAAATGAAGAATAATCTTTGCCACTATTTCTGGGTAACAAATAAGATATAAATTTTAATGTGAGATGAAAAGTATCTTGCATAACTGAACTATTGAAAGAGAGCAGTGATTTCTGCTCTAAATAAATATGTGAAAGGAGACAGGAAACTGACACCAAGAAAATACTAAACTTTGCACCAACCAAAAATTAACTCAAATCCAGAGAGTACCCTTTTTAGGAAAAGTCTGCTTAGGAATCCAGAAAGTTTCTGAGGTCACCATTTATTTCTATGCCATTCTTCCTTCTCCATATGGAGTGGACATGGGTTTTGGCCTCTAAACACTGGCAGATCTCCCAGAATGGATGCAAAGGTCTGGACTATCAACATGAAGTCTGACTCAGCACTGATTCCAGCACTCTGTGTGTCTGGCTTCCTACATCGCTGTATCCATTGAAATCCTGTGGCCAGGAACTTCACCATAGGGTTGTGATCACTCCTAGGGAGTAAAACATTCACAAAAAATGTAATAGTAGTTAATTAGTAATTCAATTCTAACTTGTTTACAGGACTGGTTGAAAGGGCAATACATATCCACTAGTCTCACCCATTCTCTTTGGATATCCTCAGATCTTCTGCAGGTTCCTGGGTATGTGAGGAATCTGCCTTGCAGCATTTTTCCTTTGTGTCATCTAGATACAAATTGGTAGAGCTTTTTCTTCTTTATTTCAAAAGTCAGAGGAAGCTTTACTTCTAAATTCAAGGCTCAATCTGATCATCTTTCAGCTGCTCAGTGATGTATTTGTTTTCTTGTTGTCTTAGAATCTAAGCTTTCTTTACTTTTTCTTATTACTAAGTCTGGCATGACCACACCGAAAATCTCTAAATTATGAAATTAGAATAAACTGTAGATTTTTCAAACTGCTGGGAAAGGTGTGAATTGTCCCATATTCATGCCATAGGGGTATTAATTCTGAGCCTTAATGATGATTAATTTAATGGTCAGTCTAGTTAACTACTTCACTACTGACCAAAGAAAGGAGAGGAATAAAGTTACAAAAAGCTATGCTGTATATTCTTTCTAACGCTGTAAGTGGATAATACTTGGGAAAATACCACCTTTTTCTTCTTTTTCATTCAGAGCTAAAGAACCAAACACTATGATTAAGATCATGGAAGGCTCCAAGTCCTTACAAACGACATGGAAACCTAAGAGCCCAACAGAACCTATGCAATTATATTTTTAACATTACATACTCTTACTGGGTGTTTTAAATGGTCAGAACTTGATTATGTGCATATCCCAGAAATCAAGCATATTTTCTTCCAAATTCAATTGCTGCTTAAACTTTGGGATATCTTCATTATATATCAGTGTCTTTGTATACAATAGCCTGTATCCAGATTTATGTGAGAATTCTGAAGTGATTTTGCTCAGCATACACTCTTTTTCACAAAAAAAGATAGGAAATCCACACTTGCTGGTCAAGAGGTTAATTCTGCTGCCAAGAGAATATTTCAATACTTTAGTATTTCCTCTTCTCAATGAGGGAATGGAAAGGTTGTTTTACAAATCACTAAGTGTTCTCCACAGAAGGACATTGTTTTTAAAAGTATGCATGTTATCTATGTGTAAGATGGTTGCTAACACTTGAAGATCATGGAAATCTAAGCTGCCGTTTTCCTAGTTTCTTTGCCAGAGTACAGGCATTTCAAGAATTTAAGTTTTGAACTGTGATAACCATTCAATTAGAGGGTTTATATAAATCGTCGTAGAATCTCAGTAAGGTATAGACAATTGGAAGTGGCGAAGTTCGAGATGATTAAGAAGTGAGCCTCCGTGGAGGTTATTTTCTTCTTCTTGAGATATTGTAGTTAACTAAGAGCATATGTCTTCTGAAATGGGCCTACACCACCAGTGTTCACATCCAATTATTATTTTGGTTGAAGAGCACTACATTTTTAAACTATTCTTACTCCATCATTTCCAATTATCTGTCTGTACCCTCAGCTTTTGGACAGATGGCCACCATTCCCTCAGTACAAAAACTGGAGACATTCTTTCCTCTGCCCTCAGGCTCAGATGCTGCAGTTGCCTCCCATGGGGGTTACCATTCCCCTGGCCATGCTGGCAAAGCACTCTGTGAGCACTGACTGGTTGCTACAGGCAATATGCAACAGGTGAACCTAAAGAGCCAGTGAATGGCACCGACACTGCAACCTTGGTGTAGACATCATTATAACTACGGCAGTTCAGGAAATTATGCAACTGAGGGTGGGGGGAGAGGTAATTTGTAAAATTTAAAAAATCTACTCTGAATTACTTTCTCTGCAGGTTAACAGAAAACGCTGGGTCTATTCTCGAGCCCTGAGGGAAAGCTACACCACTTGACTTGTGTCCATACGACTCAAGCCCCATAGAACCCCACCAAAAGAGCCTTGCCAATACTGCATATTGGAAACAGCTCCTGGTGAACAGCACTGGAGATCGGCTTAACTATTGCACAGCATCAATGATCACATGCAGTGCTCGAGCTGTGCCCTGGCCCAGCCTCAGCTATTAGACACGGCCAGCTAGAGCATTTTTTCATCTGGGATATGCTACGTGCTACTTGTTCTACTAAAGAAAACAGGTAATTTTCACGCAGTACTAAAATGTACTAAATGAAAGCTTCTCTGTGAATTAGGGAAAATCATTCATTAATTTAGACCATTAATTACATTTTAAAACAGCAGGCATAAGTATGTTTCTTTTTGGAATTTCATAAACAACTTTTTAACCTTTAGGTAACACTGTCCAAAATACACTGAAATACACTGAAATGACTAAGTGTAATAATCCTTTAAGTGATCAAACGTATCTCTCTGAATAGTCAGAGAAATGATACATCTTTACATGTCCTCTTTTGAGCTGACAAAGTAGAATACAGCCTTAATGCCTCAGAATAGACAAAATATGTAACTTAACTTACATTGCTGCTTAAATATTTACGAAAGCAAGAGTCAGCATAATAATGATGCTCTTATGTAATTTACCCTAAATGGTATGTAAGAATAAACACTTACTTGTGATACAGACTCTAGCACTGCTTCATTTTGTATTGCTGTTTATCACTTATTTATAACTGTTTTATACCACATAAAGTATATTAATTTTTAAGTTGCAGTTTGTGTATTGTCCAAATGTTGGAAACAGGTTACTCAACTCCATTCTTTTACATTTAAACAGCAGTAGGTTTAAAGGTGGTATCTGTCAAATTACCTGTTTAGACTGAAAACACTGTGTGGGAGGCAGGCAACAAAATAGAAACAGAAAAGAACGGTCAACCTATGTGAAGGAAAAGACATTGCTAATTCTGATTAGGGAACCGGACTGAGATTTAAGAAAGTGGTGAGAATGGGTAAAGATCAAACATTAACTTTAATTTGAAAGATGGATATCCAGTGAAGCCCCTGTTTGAGCCTAATTCTGCAACAAAGCCGAAGCACAGCATTTCATTTGGTGKACTCTTATCATGTTTGTCTATTGCCATAGAATACCTTCTTGAAAACACTACCACTATTACGTTGGTACTTAACCATGAGCCTACACCTCAAGGAAAGAAACTGAAATATAAATTTGGCACACCACAATCATTTCAGCTGAATGGAAAACATTTATTATTTACTCAGATTCTTTAAAGTACCTGAACAACAAATGTTTAATACAGTTCACAGTTTCCATCATGTTCTTTTCTTTAATAAAAAAAAGTGTTTTTGCAAATTCGTTTAGCATTTACGAACATTATTTTCTAACACAGTATGATGGAAAATTTTAGTGCCTTGCCGTATTAGAATTTCTGCTGCTTATATGAAGACTTTTGTAATATTGGCCAAACAAATAATCACTGAAAGTTCTGAGAGGTCAAGCTGAAAACTACTTCTGTTGAGAGTATTTGGACCACAGAGGTAAGAGTTAAAGAAGTGCTTAACAGGTTACCTGAACATAAATCATTTAATTCCTACGAGTGAAGCTGTAAGAACACTTAACGTTGTAGTACATTCATGTGTCAGATCTGAAATTTCTGGAAGCACGGTAATAAAGATGTGTCAGTATCGAGTGTCCTTACTTGGCATCAGTGAAATCAGGCTGATTTTCTCGTTTGGTGGTTGTTTTGGTTTTTTGGTTTTGTTTTGGTTTTTTTTTTCCAAGATTTTTGCAAAGTTAATGTTTGACAACACTGAGAATCTGGTAACGCATGTCCAGTGCTAAGCAATACAGTGAGGCACAGAAAGCATAGTCTGTTCATAACGGGTCATTACAACTGTATACGTAAATTAGATTATTCAGGTCATTAAAACAGAATGTTCAAGAGAAATTTTGTCCTCAAGACAGACTGTAAACATGAGCATTGCTAATGGTTTAGCTTTGTGAGAACACTTAACTGGTATCAGTAACAGAAGCGTCAGATGTTGCTTTCTACTGTGCAAGAACAAAATTTCTCTTTTATCACTATTTAGAAGGGCAATACTAATTAAAGTCTAGGTAGTTAGTCGGCTTATCTTCCTCGTCTGAAAGTCAAAAGAAAGATCAATCACACCGGCAAACAGTGATGACCACATGGCCAATACTCCCCGTGACCCACAAGCTACCCTCGGCCGGTGCAAGCCGTTGGACAACCGCGCTGAGGAGGGCGTTAGTTAAGGAAGCACGCGCGGACTCGCAGAGCACCGCGGCGCCTCCAACTCCTCCCGCCGCCGCCCAGCAGAGCGCGGCCCGCGCGCGGAGGCCGGCCCTGCCCCGGCGCGTACCCTGCGGCCGTTAACGGCCGCCTCGCGCGGGTGGCGGGCCGCGCGCCCCCGCCTCAGCACTCGCCCATGGCGACACCTGTGAGGCGAAGCCGGGATCCCACTCTCCTGTGGCGGCGGACCACCCCGCCTGCCCCGAGGCAGCGCTCCGGCGTGGTGGAGGAAAACTCTGCCCTCACCGCCCAGCCTCGGACTCTCCGGGATCTCCCGGCCTAGGGGCCAGCGCAGGAGGAAGCGTTGCTCTTCCCGCAGGCAGCGCTGAGGCCGAGGCAGCGCGGCGGAGCGTGGAGGCGCCCGGCTCTGCTAGGACACCTCCGCGGACTCCCTGTGCGGGGCGGGAGGACTCGTGCCGGCTGCCTGACTGTCGCGGAGTTTCTTCGCCCGTTCTCCTGCCGTGCCTCTTTCAGGAAACTTGCAGCTCTCTCCGCCACCAGAAGCCCTGACAGAGCCGGGACAATTGAAGCCTCCCGCCTCAGCACCCCGTGCCCCCACAGGCAGGAGGCGATTTGCATGCGGACTTGTCTCTGGTAGCAGCCACTGCCCGTCAAGCCTGACGGACAAACGCCCCCCTCTTTCCGCCCCCCCGTCCCAGAAAGCCCCTCCCTCGCCCCCTCCCTTGCCGGCACCTCCCGCCGCCTGTCAGTCGGAGGGGAGCGCGGCGCGGGGAGCGGAGGCGGCACGGCAACGGCAGAGAGCGGGCGAGAGAGGGAGAGAGAGAGCGAAGAGCCGAGCTCTCCCCTCCCTCCCTCTCTCCCTCCCTTCCTTCCTCCTCTCTCTCTCCCTCCCTCCCTCGCTCCTTCCTTCCCCTGCTCCCTCCCTCCGTTCTTTCTGCTTTTCTCTCCCCTCATTCTCGCTCTCCGTCTCACCCACCCCGATCTCCGTTTCTCTTCCCCTCTTCCTCCGTCACACACACACACTCTTTCCCTCTCCCTTTTTTTCTGTCATTTGACTTTGCATCTCAGGGTGGCCACCGGCTCCTCAATGAACCCCGTCTATTGATCTGTCACCCTCCCTCCACCCCCGTCCCCTCCCAGCTCCACTCCTGTACCTGRAGCAAGGCAGGAGCGGCAGCCGAGCAGCATGTCCCGAAGGAAACAGAGCAAACCCAGGCAGATCAAACGTAAGTTTCCTGAGGGGGGCTCCCTCTAACAGACTTTTATTTATCTCGTTCTTGGGAGACGCGAGAGAGGTGGCTGTGGGGAGTAATAGGGGGGTCCAGAGTACGAACCGAATGATGAAACTTTGCCAGAGAGGCTGAGGATGGGGAGAGAGAAAGGGGACAAGAGCGAAAGCCAGGAGCTGCTCTGATGCGGGGTAAGCAGGCTCCTCACTGTCTCGTTTTTTGCTCCTTTGGAGCGCTTGCTGCCTCCCCGTAGTCTCTTCAAACTATTCCTCCGAGTTTCGGAGTGGGATCACTCATGTTTTTTCGAGTTGAAGTAACGCCGGGAGAGCAGCATAAAACAACTTGCGAACACCGTACCACTGAGCAACTTTCTGCGTCTAGCGCGTGTGAACAGACCCATGCCGAGCCTGGGCTGCCGTAAGTGCCAGAGGATCGCAGAAGGTGTGGGGGGGAAAAGACAAGAAAGTTCCCGCGGGGGAGTCCGTGGCTAGCGCCGCGCCGGCTGCGGGCCCCGCCGTCCCCCCGGGCGCCGGCCCCACGCGGCTGGCCGCGCCGCTCCGCGCCTGGCTCGCTGGCGCGGACCGCCTACGTCCCTCCGGGGCTCGCTTTGCAGCTACGCCGTAGGCGCACAACTCGCCTTTGCTGTTTTCGGGGGTTTAACACTTTTGAGCTGTTTTCTATATTGAGAAACAGGTGTGCTGAAGGCTTGTACTTGAAAGATACTATGCCTGATAGTGTTCATAGTTCACTTTTCTTGCCTGTGACACACGACAGAGCCTTAACTTCACAAACTTTTCTGTGCTTTAGATTATTCATCCGARCTAGTCTAGCGGTCGGGACTAGAAGAAGTGTCAGGCGTTTCGAAAGAGGGTCTATAAATCATTTTGTTATAAAATCAGTGGCACTGATCTGATACATCTTCACTGATGTTCTGTATTACAGAACTCCATTCAAAGTAACCATCATGGGACGC
>JAYKAV010002956.1:263130-329432 GCA_035582835.1 Phoebastria nigripes
AAAAAAGTCTGCTTAAGCTCTCTTTGCACTGCATTCTTTAAGAGTGCTTTTAGTAGTTTATGTTACAGGTATTCAGTTTGTAGCATTTTGCATAGCTTCTATTGGAAATCTTGACATTCATTTCTCTTCTTTGGATGCAGATGAAAAGATTTAATTAAAATAATAGGCTTGAATTGTGACATTACTGTGCTTGAGAAAGGGATGTACCCCTTTAAAGGTATTAGCATAAAGATAGCACATTTGTTTATTATGTTTCAAAATCAGCTGCTAGTATCTCTGCCACAGGTAACAATTGACTTTTCAGGCTTCAAGTTAATAGCCTTGTCTCTTGCTTGTAGGGATCAATATTAGTATTAATTAATCACCATTATCAGCTCTAGGATCTGGTTCTATTTGTTGTTACATCAGCAAAATATCAATATAGAAAGTGGACTCTCTGATCGTCATGGCAACTTCATCTCTTGGGTCAAAGAAAGTTTATCTTATCTGTGCATGGAGAGTGGCAAACTGTTTAGGGATCTAGTTTGAACTCTAAGAACATTGATTTAGTTTTTGTTTGTGAATAGAGGCTGAATTCCAATCACAAGGGATAGGTAAGATTTAAATATTAATGCCCACAGGCTTGTCTGAGAGGGTGTCATTACCATTACTGTCGGATTGTCTTTTTGAGATGATACAATGGTAGAGGAGAATTGTGTAGTCAGGATTATTTACAGTTTAGTAATTTGTGCATTGGACGAACAGGTTTTAAAGTGAAAGTATGGAAATTCTATAGCATTTATGCAGTAATATTACTTCTCCCATGCAATGCATGGTTAGGATTTCTTCCACTTTAGTTAAAGATAAGTATAGAATTAACGCAGAAACATAGAATATGAATTGGTAGAAGGAACATATTTTATTATGCATTCTCCCTTAAGAGATTTTTTTCAAAAAAGTATCTGAGAAGCCTAGAGAAATAATATCAGTATTCCATTCACTCCTGAATTAATGGCAAATAGACATAATGGAAAATCTGAACACTACAGTCTGGTTACAGTTATTTTTGAGTTTTATAAGTTGATACAATTATCTCATGAGTTTGTGATAATAAAATATTGATAATGCTGTTTTATCATGCCACAGCTCCCTTTTTTTATATTCTTAACTGCTTCTTAAAAGTCCTCATCTTAGACAATGCATCTGAGACTTCTTAGTATATATAGTCATAGTGTGGTTAAATCTTGTTCTGAGAGCTTTAAAGACTTAACGATTACGAGCACAAGTTTTGCTTTGAGAAACAAGTGCACTTTCTTTACCCAGTTGTTTGTAAATGTATGTGTGTATTTATTTGTTTGATAGTTCCTTAGGATATGCTGTATTTGAGACATACATTAAGAGTATCAATATGTTTGCCTCCTAGTCATTGGCTAGATAGTAATTTTTTTTTTTTTTTTTTTTTATTCCTAGGATATGAAGTAACAAAAAGTCTGTGTGTCTTACTGATGCAGATAAATATTGTTTTGGGAAATCCCAAATGTAATAAGAGCAATACAGTACATTTACAATATTGAAGAAGAGTTCTTGTAAAAAATATAAAAAAACCCCAACCAAACAAAACCCAAACGCTTGCATAAAGCTTGCACTGCAGAAGGAATCACTTCTCGGTATTGACATTTCTCATTGATTATTCAGTTTTATCTAATGCTTTGAAAGGGTAATGCCATCATGAGTTGGTAGCAGATGCGGGTGGTTGTCACAGTAGATTTTTCTTTTTTAAAAAAGAAAAAGGGATTTAGTTTGATATAAATGTATACAATCTTCAGTTATATTTTAATAGCTTCTGATACTGTTTGTGTAATCATAACAATGAAAAGAGTTTATATAAGTTAAAAATATTGTAATAAACAAAAAATGTTCCTGTCTTCCTATTACAGATGTTGAATAAATCTTACCCTGGTTATTTTCCGTCTATCTTCTCATTTTTCATATGTCCCATATTTCCTATGTTGAGGAAGGGTGTTACGTAACATTGTCATCCTTCGTAAATGCTAATATTTTTTTAATATTTTGAAGAATTAGCTAGGATTTTAAAGCATGTTTAGGAAGTGAGATGGTGTTTTTATTAGCAATCCTCAGAAACCTTTTATATTTATAGAGCTAATTTGGTGCAAGGCTTATTTGTCTATTCGATCTTTATATTCATGCAATTTCTTAACTGCAAGTGTGTAAAGAAAGCTAGAGTGTGACTTCTAACTTTCTTATTTTTTGAGTACTACTATATCATTTTATAGAACTTTTGTAATCAAGGTTTGTTCAATTACAGTAGGTTTACTAAGTGAATACAATTTAGTAACAGACTATCAAAAATAGCAATGCTTTAGTAGTTATTGAGTTACTCAGACATCTCTTTATAAACTGTTCTCATACATTACTCTTTGCACTCACATAGACGAGTTAGAGCGATGTTGCTTTATTCTTCCAGACAACTAGACTTGAAGCTTTCAGTCTGTGATTAGCTGATATAACTGCATGTCACACGCCGTTTTTACTGTACTCAGTCTTTTTACCTTAGATTCAGTACAGCAGAGGACAGTAAAAATCTTCTTGAATCCAGACACACTTCCATTTTTCCTTTCCAAATAATAAAGTATTAATACCAACTGCAGTAAAATGCTACAACATTTTCCATGTTACTGGGTTTCCTATCTGTCTAACCCTTTTTTGGAAGGTATAAAAATATTGTATGAGAAACTTAAGGAACACACTCTTTAACTTCATTCATAGAAACAGTCCTCTTGATGATAATACTTAAAATGAATGTGCAAATGTTTGTAGGATAGGAGCTTAAAAGTACAACTACAAATGGTATGTAACAGTTTGGTGTATGTAAAATTAGAATGTAGAGTAGAATAGGGACTAGGCTTAAATGAAGTGTTTTCATTATGTTCAAAGGAATTCCATGGTGCAGGTTTTGCCCCCCCTGTGCCATACATGTTCCTTTTCATATTATCGTAAAAGTCTACATATTGTTGTGGCAAAAATGATACAGAAAAATGTAATTACTTTTTAAACACACTTGCAATTATTATTGAAAAGTGATTTTTAATGAGAACAGAATGAATTATACTGTAAAATAAGAAATTCCTCATAGACCCAAATATGGTGAGAGAAGTCTTTTCGTGTGTCTATTGTAAAGATTTTCTCTGCTGAAATGGAATAATCTTGAAAATACTTTTTCTGATGATACATGGAGGTGTTCATTTAGGCCGAGAAGAAATTCTGTAGAGGGTGATATTATTTTTACTTTTGTAGTTGCAGCACAAGCCTCAAAGGAAGTGCTGTGTTTTACTCCCGTAATTGGGATCGTCATTAGATCCCTGCTATTTAATACTTGATTATATTTCTATTATCAAGCGTGAAGGTTAATGTTTATAAGATATCATGAAAAAAAATTTGCAAAGACATTGTCAGATCTACTTGAAATTATGCATATATTCTATAGATCCTTAGGTTTTGTCTTCACTTTTCACTTTCAAATTCAGGCTTCATATTAGATGGCAATAAAGATTCCTTCTCTGAAAAGTTTTGAAGAAGTACAGCAAGGACTTTCATAATACATTTTATGCAGTTTTACGCAAAGAAAATGAACCATCTGTAACTGATGCATCAAACTAGGACACAGTTGTGAAACCAGCGAAGACAATGATAAAATTATCAAAGCTGAAGTTGCTGTAGTTTTTTATAAAAAACCGCCCCCACTCCCTCCTACCTTCTGATGTTAGAGTCTTCAGTTAATAAACGTGTGTGAAAAGACATTTGGAAGCAGTAACAGATCATTTTTGAAAGCTTTCAGTCAGATTGGTATTTGAGTATTGTATCTGCTAATTGTACTTCATCCATTTCAGAATGGATGTAGACAAAATGCTCTAGTTTTGTATGATGCAGAAGAGAAAATCTGTATGTCCATAGAAGTACTGTTGTTTTGGGTGGTTTTAATGTGTCAATAATCCATATTCATATGAACAATGTTGGAGTACAATTGAATGGCACTGCGTATGTGAATAGGATGGAGTACCTCTGAGAGGCCCTTGGCTTGCAAATAACTTCAGTTTTTAAGGAAACTGCCTAATTTTTTAATGAAAATGCGTATATATTTCGATTTTTAAAAAAACCAAAACTTGCTTGATAGTCGTTCCAAAAATGCATCATGGTATTTCAGTGAACACTAAAAAACTTAAGAACTGAGAAAAATCTCAAATATTTGCCAGTTTATCTGGAAAAAATATTAGCTAGTTGCTAAAAATACAAGTGCACTCCTTAACAATGTGCATCTTGGACAAACAGACGCATATTTTGTCATCAAGTTACTTAAGCTTCTGAAGTCAGGGCTACAACTGGGTCAGATGATAAGATGAGCACAACAGAAAAACGAAGAGTGGCTCTGATAAAAACTGATTGATTGATGTCTGGCTTCCCCACCATCACAAGCAGTTGACAGTTAGTTTGGGATCAGATGATTTGGCTTTTGCGATAGAGGATGGGGCCTGGTAGGCAAGTCTGAAGGACAAAAAGGTCGGTTTCTGTATAGTGTCAGGCAGTGCTGGGTTCCCACACGGTGGGGTATTGGATAATGTTTTCCTTTAGTTACAAGACTTAACTTTTCATGGTCCATTGAAAGGCCAAGTAATCTGGTCAGTATTAATACAAAAATAAGGCTGTAAGTTATGAGAGAAGGGAATGAAAACAGAGGGAGTATACCTGTTCGATAAGTAAATTACAGAAATAACTGTTTTTTGCTATTTAATTTCTGTATTTACTTAAAACATCATAATTTAAAGCATTACATGGTTTATAAACATAAAATTATTTTAAAAAATGGTTTCCACAGTAAATTTGTCACTGCAGCTGCAATGAGAGTTTTATGGTACATGTATATTGAGGGACTGTAATGAAACATTGTGGATAAATTAATTTCAGCTTGTGAAATATTGTTATTCTGTGACCCATTATGTATAGGATAGCACATTGTACCTCAAATACAGAAGTATGTATTTTTCACTAGATTAAGAGCAATTAGCATGGTATACTTAAATACCATTAAAATAAATTTATATGAAGTGTATTTTTGTGAGCTGGAGTTTATTTATCAATCTATGACCATACCACGAACAGCTGAGTGTTTATGGGGTTTTCTGTGTTGTGTTTTTTTTTTTTTTTCAGAGCACATTTACAATTAGCGCACACTGTGTAATATTCACAGAAGGGGAAAAAATGTGTAAATGAAAATCAAGGCATAATAGCTTTTAAATGAAAAAAATTTTCAATGCAGCCATGAAAATGTGTACAACTGCCACAGAACTGGAATTTGGACAGCTTGGATTTGAATTCAGATTTTTGGATGGTTTGATACTCTCTAGAAATCCTTCATAATGTATCGCTTTTCTCTGAGTTTTAAGGGTCACATCTCCAAAGGACAGTTGGGTCTCAGCTAATGCTGCTGGCTTAATATCAGTAAGATGAATTCTGCAAGGTGCTGTATTGCTGATAGTATAGCTGGAATGCAGTATGAAAGAACCTGTAGTATAACCTGGAGTGCTACCAGTAATAAGTGATCAGGGTAGGTGAACTGGTGGTCATTTGAACAGTGATTAGTTATACTTCAAGAAAGGTTGTTTTCTTACTGTCTAATCTCTGGGGACCTGTTTCATTTAAGAAATAATAAGAAAAAGGTCCTATTGAAGAAATACACAGTTTTATCCTGGCTATTTTGTAAACCTCTTTAGAGGTGTATGTTAAAGGCATGTTTTAAAACACAGAACTCAAGGCTGTGTTTTAAGAAGTGTTTATGAATGCAGATTTAAGAGAAGACTGTGGAAGTGTTTAAGAGCTTCTTCCATTTTTATTAATATCATGGTGTGTCCCTTTAGCATCAGAGCTTTGTTGGGTTTTCATACGTTATTATGCTGACTCCCACAGCACTACTATAAGTGGTCTGAAATAAGCTGTAAAAGCCCATGTATAATTTGCAGATAGGGTTCACATTTTCAGGTGTGTTTCTTTGACAAACGTTGCATCACAGAATAAGTAGTTCTTTTTTGAATGTCTTGTACTGAAGTTTTTCCAGATGTAATTTTATACTTAATAAAACTGAAGAGAGCTTTATTAGACTTTTCTTCAAAGTATGATACTTGCGTCTGACCAGGGATGGTAGCCTGCTTTGTTGCCTGTTTGGGTGTTTTACACCTCTGGGGTATACAACTGAGACCCATTTAATTATACAAAGAGGAAAATCGGGGTTGGTGAATCAAAAAGGGAAAAAAAAAGTCATGTAGCCAAAATAATCAAGATCAGCAGTTCTTACAAATGGAGAGTAACAATCAGCTACTTATACCAGCTAGACTGTGTAATTTTATGATTAGTCCTGCAGCTTAGGAAATCTCATTTAAGTGGGAGTGTGCTTTGGGGATGTTATGACTGGTCTGATTAATCTAACATTAATTTTGATGTTCTTTGACTGTTGGTTCAGAAGTTTTCACTGTCAAGAAAGAAGGTGAAATTCAGGTGTGGAATTCTTATGCCACCAAGTTCTTGCTAAATCTGTTTTTCAACATCGATTGTCAGACAAAGCATTGTTTTTGAAGGTATGGCCTTTGCATTATAAAACAAATGAGAAAAAAACATTTGGGGTGTTATTCTTGCTATGCTTAAATTGTTTCAAGTCATGAGAGTCGTTTGTGGCATGGTACACATTACAGCATGCAATACCAGCGTAAGAGAAGAATCACACCTAGTTTGCACTAATGTACTTGTCTTTGAAACGGAAAACCCGCTTTTGCATTCACAGAAAAATCTTCTGAGAAATGGTTTCATGTGATGCCATGAGGAAAATAATTGCAGTTTTGGCTTGTATTTTATGTTTAACTTGGTACAGTTTTACGTTAATCTAGCCCCAAATTCTTCCAGAATGCTATTTATTGAAGTGCTGAGTTGTGCAGTGATACGGATTTTGTTTGCAGGGATGTTAAAAAACATAAAAAATAATTGGTGATGACTCATCACATTTATTATTAAAATATTGACTTGTTATACAAAAAACATTTTTAAATGCTTTGCAATCAGTTTGCTAGTCTTTATCCATTTCTTAGTGGACAGATGTTCCTGTTACTAAAAGTACCAAGATGCAGATGGTATTATTTGGCATCTTTTTAGAGGCTTCACTATTATTGTCTGTGGTGAACTGAAAACTAAACTGATACATGATTCTTCAATGGCAGTTCATATTTGTAAGAAATTATCTGAATAACCATCTTTATAACAGGTCATGTCAGAAAAAAATCTCTAAAATTAAATAGTCACAAATTAAATAGAAGTTTTTGTGTGTCTGCATGTATGGATGTGTTTTGCCTACTAATTTGAGCTTGAGAACTATTTCTAACAATATCTTAAGAATCCATTAAAATTATACTTATTTAAATAAACGCATGTATATATGTATCTCAATATATGTGAGAATTAGTATGAATTGAGGTATGTAACTTGATGTATAGCAGCAATTTAGTATAAAATACACTGAAGAAAAAAACATGCTACAGGTAAAGATATTACTCATAAGCAAGTAGCTTGAAATTATGAAGTAATTATTTTTGAATTTTTCAACTAACCTTGTATGCTGTATCTTAAACAGACCCCTTGAAACACGCAGACTCTGGAAATATTACCTCCATTTCAGTAATAGAAAAATGAAAGCTTAAGCTTTAGGTTTCCTACTGTGGTCCATACTTTTCAATTCATGGGGTTTTTTGGTTTTGTTTTTTTGCATTAGATACCGATGCCTGATGTTAAGAGATTCTCAACACCTACAGCTCTTGCTGAAATCAGTTAATAATATGCCTTAACTAGTGCCATCAGGAGTAGTATCCAGATTCTTTCATGCCCATTTCTGTCATTAAGCTGTACTGTTATATGCTGTTATATATTTAACTATACTCCTTTTACTGAAAATTTCCATGTGTGTTTAATATAAATACGTTATATACGTTGGACTTTAATGCGTGTTAAAATAGCCAAGTATAGCTCTTAGAAGATTTTCCTTTCTGTCTTCCAAAAGACCTGCAGAAATACTTCATTTCGGATTAAACTCTTACTTTATAGCAAGATCATAAATAGGGGGAGCTACAATGAAACCTCTGAACTTGAAGAGTATGCTGTGCCTGTTTTATTAAGCTGCTACTAATGGTGTGGAGTTCTGTCTTGGAAATAGGTTCTGTGTCTTAGATTTTAATGTTACACTATTATAGGCACAATCATACACAGTTTATCTTCCCTAGGTTGTTATCCTAAGTTTTGAAATTTTGAACTGCTGTGCCAAAACCAGTTCCTCTTTCATATCAGATGATTTACATTCTGAGTGATTTTAAGATGCCAGTCATTTTTATACAGATTATTATGCCCAGACAAATTTTTCTTTTAAAAAAAAAAAAAAACAACAAAGGCCAATGCCAAGTCTGGTGGGGTTTTTTGCACTTTAAGGATGATGCATCTTCAATGTATGCCTAATTATTTGCTTTATATAGCTCTCATTTATAACATACCAGAATGTATAACAGTATAACATTACAAAGAAAGCATGCATATTATGGAAAACTGGACTGTATTTATAAAGATCATGAATCATTTTGCTAATATAAATGATATAAAAAAAGACTGTAAATGAAGGATTTTGAATTTCTGTAAGTTACCTTTATAAGGAATGGACACAGAGATGAAATAAAATTGGCAGGCGTAGAAAGTTTTGCATGGAAGTGAGTGATGATGTTCTCAGCCTTTTGAAAAATAGAATATAAGATTCAGTGAAAATAAAATGTATTTATGGGAACCAAGCTATCACACAGCACTTAGTTTAGTTCTGATTGAATTATTCATAGAACAATATTTTGCCCATATGTGGTCATCTCCTTTTCTTTCATTGTTTTTAATTTTTTCACAAAAAGTCCTGATTTTTATGCTTTAGCTTTTACGCTCTAAGTTGTTCTCATGTAAGATGTTGAATATTTGCTATTGTATTCTTGCTTATTTACATTACATTTCAGTTTTTGTGAAGGATGACTTGAATGCTGTTAAACATGAGAAAAGCCTTAAAAAAATGGTGGGAGTTCAATCTCTTCCTAGAAGGGAAGTATTATGAAGAAGGAAGCACTGTTTGTTCGTTCGAGAGCAAAGAGAAAGAAATAACTGAACCCAGGGAATTTAAGACATCATAATACCTTTTTTTTTCTCCTTCCTTTTCTTTCTTCTTTTGGGAGGGAAGAGCATAGAACTCGTTTATACTATATACAGGAACACTGAAAATCTGTAAGTCATAATTATTGATAGCTTCGATAGATTTTACATTCAAATATATTTTGATACTTGAATTATGTGATTGCATTTGTATTTGAAGTGTTAAGAAAAGTTGTAGGCACCTCTGATGTCCGTATTTTGGTGCTTAAGTACTAGGCATCTTGTTAGAGGAACTTCAGGAGAGCTGTGTTAAATGTTCTGCATTTCATATGAAATAATACTTTATTCGTGAAGTATGTGGAATGAATGAATTCCATTTTGTGTTACACATTAATGATGCACTGCTCATTCTAATTGTAAGTTCATGCAATGGCAAGATGTTATGCATGTGATAACCTGCATATAACAGCAAATAGATATTTAGATTATTATGCCATTCCTTTTTTTGCATTTTGATTGACTGAGTGGTTCATCCCTTATATCTGATGGTAGTTACTTATCTGATGATAATTACTTAATCTCTGTTGGAGTAGAACAGTTGTTACTGAGTAACAGACTCACTTTTGAAATACAGCATTAGTGACCTTGCTATAGGAATTATATTTTGACAGAGTAATAGGAAGACACATTCCATAGTCTGTAGACTAAGAATTTCTTAATAATACATGTATGGTCTTTCTATTTTTCTTGGGCGCTTTCTGGTGTTAAAAGAAAACTACCAAGCAGCAATGGTAAGGCCATATATCCTCTATTAATGGAGAGTGATTTACAGGTTATTGTTTGTGTTCTTGGCTAGTAATAGAGAGTAATCTGTAGGTGGAATTTGTAGACAGACTTCATTGCATTTTAGTGTGAGGCTTATGTATGTGTACTTCTCTTACATTCCCTTATCATTTGGTAAGTAATAATAGTTTGCGCCTTTGTATTTTTCCTCTTTGAAGAACAATCAATATCATTACCCAGTTTTTGGCAAAACTTTAAGCCAGAGACTGGAAATTACTTATCAGGCAAGTACTGGTAGAGCCTGGAATAGAACCCAGGGCCTTTGAGACCTGTTCTACGTAATGCAGTACAGTTTCTGGAGTACTTTTAACCTTACTCGTCTCTACAGTAAAGTTTGCTAGTTGTAGAAATACCTCTTAATAAAAAAGGAAGATGGAACCTATTGCCTTGATCACATCATTCTAATAAAGAAAAGCCGGGCCCAAGAAGAGATTGCTAGGTCTTTGACATTAACATTCTCATAAATATATATAAGAAATAAATAGATCTCAAATATATATAGCTGGTCTGCCTGTACAGCTAAAGGGACTCCAAAGGCCAATAGTTTGCTGAGTTAACAGAAATTATGTAGAAGTAGTGCCACGTGGTCCTTCCTGGATTCACTATATGGAGTAATTAGGCTAAGCCTTATACACACTTGTTGATCCAGGCACATGGGAAGAAGTTAGTGGTTATCATTTGGGTAAATGATGTAAATTTGGGAATGGTAAATTTGGGAAAAGGCACTGTTTCTTGGCCATCCCACTTGACCTTTGAAGCACTTTTTAAAATTGCCAGTAAATAGAAATGGATAGAAAAAGTGGATTTCGGTGTTCTGCTGGCTGTGACTGAGGGATTGGAAATATAACTATTGTTATGTATTTATATGTATTACCTTAGAGGAAGTACTCTTCTAACAATTGAACGCCAGTGTTTTATTAGCTCTGCTTCATTAATGTAAGTGGTAAGACCTAAATTTGTTTTATTGTCTGCAAATTAGTTATTATTATCCTTTTTTGAAGAATATTTCTAGAGTGAAAAACAATCCCCCTACAAAACATTAGTAATATCTTAGCCATTTTTCAACTGTGTTTTGTTTTTTTTTTTAAAAATGTATCATCAGATATAGTACTGCTGTCTCAACAGCTGGGGAATTTCAACTTCTGATTCACAATCTCTATAAATAGTTTCAGAATACTTCTTTTCTGAATGAGTAACTAAAATTTTTCAGCAAAGTTGCTGAAGTTGTGCCATATTGGAATCAATGGCAAATTTTCAAGAAATCGAGGACTGTCCTTCATAGTTGTGTTATACCTGGCGTTCTACCTTTGTTTTGTATGACCAGTCACTGGAGAATGAATAGCAAGAGCAAATAAGCTTAGTAACAAAAGGTGTTTTGGCCACCCTGTTTATGACTTTAAAGGCATTGGGTTTGTGCCCTTTTTGCTTGATAGTGCTCTGTGAAAAAGATTTGAAGTGTGACTAAGAAGCAAAAACAGAACCACAAAGTTTATTTTCCTCCCTTCTTGATTTTACTTGTTACTAGAGATGACGGTCTTATCACTGCTATAAATGAGGGCTGCGACTGCTATAAATGAGGGCTGTGTGGGGAACTCCTGGAGTGTGATACTGTAAAAGATTGAATCAAATCAGCTTAAATAGGGATTTCTTAGCACTAAGGGGTCACCGATGTAGGTAAATTAAGGGTGGCTGTTTTTTTGTGTGTATTAGCACCTGTTTTATTTCCAGTACTTAATAACTGATGTGAAGAGAAAACAATAACTTATTACATTAGAGATTTAGAAAGCTCTTAAATTGCATCAGTCACCCAAGACACACTTCAGCAAAAGAACAAAGATCAAATATGACAGTATTGGCATTTTTAAGATAACAGAAAAGGAGAAAAACAATGAGCAAAAAATCTTTCAGGACTGACTTGCATGTCTCAGGCGAAAATGACATAATTAAAATACAGTTAGACAGAAGCAGGTCATAGGTTTCATTGAAATCAAAGTGAATTTTTCAAGTACAATTTCATATTAAATGTTAATTTAATAATTTAATGGAGATCAGTGAAAGGTCAAGCTGGAATGCAAAGGGTTAAAATGCTGAACAGTGACCTGAACAGGGAGTTGTTGTGTCTCTGAATCCCAGACATACTTTATTAGGACAATCCAGCTGGTTTTCTATTTCTATCTCCTCATTATCAACACGCTTATGGTATGGCCTCTTCCCCCTCACTTCCAATGCCAAGAATTTGGCAGGGACACCATGTGAGGAGGTCAGAGACTGATTGAGAGGAAAAACGAAGTTGAGACTGCAGCAGAGATGCAGAAAGAGGGAGTCCAGTCGGTGAAGAGCTAAGGTTTGTTGTTCACTGTATGGAGACTACCAGCAGAGCTTTTTTTTTGTGTGTGTGAGCGGTGATTATAGCTCTATGTGAAATTAAACTACTGACATGAGGCTTGATTTTCTTGTCACTGAAAATGGTGTAAAACAAGAACAGTTAAGCTTAAGGAATTGCATATATAAAATCAGTAGAAAAATGAACAAAATTGAATCTTTGATTTCTTCATGGTGTTTGGTATTGTTGTGTATTTTAAGAAGAAATCTGAAATTATAGTATTTTTCTTCGAAAAAGCAAAGACTTACAAATAGAAGCAGCATACTGTTAAATTGCTTTATGTGTTGGATCTAGCTTTCTCTGGCTGAGAGAAAAAAAAACAACCTCCAGCAAATGTTCAAAGGAAGGAAGTGGGAGGAAAAAAGTCCTTCTCACACATTTCCATAGTTTCCATTTCAAAATACATCTATCACTGCCTTATGACACATACTTTACATCAACAGGTACATCAATTTAGTATTAATATTGATGAAACCCATTGTATGATAGCATTGATTAAACAGAAAATAAATTCGACATTTTGTGTGTCCAAAACCACGCATAAAAGCAGATGGAGAGAATACAGAAAGATTTTCTATGGAAGATCGATCTCTGTTGGGAACAGACCTATTTGTATTTCTTCAAGACAATACGTAGTGCCTCCGTTCAGTATGATATGGATTATCTCAAAATTGATCTATGGTTAATACTGTACTAAAAAATATTTTTGGTTTTCATCCTTTTACTGGCATTCCTCTTTTACATAACGGAAAAGTGTCTGAATGGAAAAGTGAGTTAATTTCTTGTGGGTGGGGGGAGATACTGATTTTGTAGTTCTTACATTCTTATAATTCCTATGGAAACAGATAGAGATTTTGTGTCCACAAGAAGTGGTAGGATTTAATCTCAACTTCACAGAAGTCTTTGTCAGATATTTGCTTTCCAGTTTTTACACAATTAATATATATTCATTACAAATAAGATGTCAGTGGTGGTCTCTGCATTTAAGCTGTTGTGATTAAGGCTGATGCTTGACCTTGTGTTACAGTTCCAGACTCTAGGACCAAATGATCTCTCAGTCTCTGTGTTCAAACCCCAGTTTACTCCTGTGGCATGTGCCATGTGGTTTAGGGGGCTGTGACCCTTAATATATGGGCTGTGTGTTAAAA
This sequence comes from Phoebastria nigripes, assembly GCA_035582835.1. Classification (NCBI taxonomy): domain Eukaryota; kingdom Metazoa; phylum Chordata; class Aves; order Procellariiformes; family Diomedeidae; genus Phoebastria; species Phoebastria nigripes. The sequence continues at coordinate 276,706 of JAYKAV010002956.1, forward strand.
GAAAAATGCAACATTCCTAGGAGGCCTTGATCCTTAGAAGTTCTAAATTTCTTGTTAAATTACAGTGGGGGAATATTGTCCTGACTAGCATACTGTCATGAATTTCTTACAAGTGCTAGTGGTGGTGATGTTTTGATTGCATGGGAAAACCTGGCACTTAAAGGAAGCAGAAAAGCACAACTTAGAAACGGGGTGGGGGGGAAGAAGAGGGAGTGAGAGAGAGCGAGAGAGACTTATTTTGCTGAAAGGATGAAGGAAAAGAAACAAAATTCCTCTCACTGGTAAATTCAGGTACCTCCTTAATTGAACAACATGAGCACACAAGCAGGGTGCAGATAATAGACAAAGGAAAAAGAAAGGATTCACTCTGGGCTGGGATTAGAACCTTGGGCTTTCCAGATGTGAAGAATAATTTATACTTAAAGAACTTACTCTCCTAAAGGAAGGGAGAACATTTCAGTTGAGTTATGCTTGTAAAGCTAATATTTCTGTATTCATTGGTAATTTTAAAAGTACTATTTATGCTTTTATTTTTATACTATTCACAATAAACTCATGACACTTCTGCCCCCTCATAACAAACACCTAACAATGAAGCAGCTTCAATTAAGAAGCAGAACATCAGCCTCTGGCATCTTATTCTGTTGTTCCATCTTTTTTGCTAGGGAGAATTCATTTGTTTCTTAATTAAGAAAAACACCAATAGCATGAAAAATCTGCTTATGGTACCTGAATGGTAATTAGGTGAAAGGTAAAAAAGAAACACACACATACATTCCAGTAGCAGCCAAAATGAACTTGAGCTGATAAAAATGAACTAAACTACCCTTGCATAAATCGAGGCTGAGAGAAGTGTACAGTCATTATGGCTAAGACAATATGCAAACTATCTTCAAAGAAATCAAATTGCTAGAGTGTTTTCATTTGCATGTATTAACTATTAACATAATGAGGAGAAGTGACATTGGACCCGGATTGTGTGTCTGTTCGGATTGATAACTCTACCGCATCTGCAAACAGGCGCCCAAAAATCAGACTAGTAGTCAGATCAGTGTTGAACTCTGAAGTGCATATGGGTTTTTGTTGAGTTTTTTCCTTGTTTTTTTTGGTTTGGTGGTTGTTTTTTTTTTTTTGTGTGTGTGTGAGTGTTGTGGTTTTTTTAAAGTATCTGGAACCCAGAACAACATGCTGGGATGCTGAATGCAAGCTATCCTTTTATTTTTATTCTTTCCAAAGGTGATCCTTCTGCTACAAGCACTTACTTCATACTTTCAAGGTACAGATACAATTTTGAACTATCTTCCGTCATGTATATTCCCACTTATATAGAAGGATGACTGTTATTATATGTTAATTTGGAGTTACTGAATGTTTGTGTAATTACTCAGCGGTATTTTTTTGTCTTTCAAGACTGTCCTTATATCAAAATGTCCTACTTAAACTGTCAGTCACTGTGCTCATGAACAGAGAGAAAGCTTAATAGAATTCAGACTTTTGAGAAGTCAGTTACATGCTATTTTACATGGTTACTTAGGACAATAGCAAGCAATGTTTGTGATAGCAGTTGTTATCTGCTTAAATATTGGAAACATATTTAAATTGTTATATGACAGATACTATATAAGAACCTAGGTAAGTATAGCAAGTTCTTTCATTAGAAGAAAAAGTAGAAATAATTATAAAAACTGAAGATTTTTTTCAGATTATTCATATAAGGAAAAAGCATATAAACTAAATGCAATTTTTATCATGGATCTCTTTGCCTAAAATCTTTCCAAAAAGAAGTTATTTCTTGATATTACACATCAAAATTACTAAAAGAATGTAGTTCTGGAAGAAGATGAAATGGGATAGGAAGCAGGCATATGCAGTCCTTAAAAATTCAGAATTTATGATGTTTGCATAATCTGGGAAAAAATATTTTATAATTGTTACATTGTGTTTATATATACACACATGCAGTGTTTTTGTGTGAATTATATCCTTTGCTATTCTTGTACTTCGAGATTGTGACAAAGTAGTAAGTACTTTTGCATTGCTAGAAGGAGCACATACAAATTTCATCTGTGAATGTAAATCCTTTTTCCAAGAGGGGAGGGATTCCCTTGTGGTTCTTTGACTGCTGTATGCATCTGCTTCTTCACATAGCCCAGCAGCCATACTCCAGTCTGAGAGGTGAATTGTGAAAACTTGGATTTTTGAAAAGAATATTCTTAAGGCAGCCTGGCTGTGTGGGTAAAATTATGGGGAATATCTGTCTAAATAGTGGTTTATGTAGCTAAAAGCTACCTCACATAAGCAATTAATACATCTGGAAGAGAATTTAACATACACATCATGTTTAAACTTGATAGCATAAACAACATTTTCTTTAATGAAGTAGACATTGGTCTATAATAAAGGTATTATGATAACACAAACTTTCTGCAGTTATTAGTAGCTCAGGAAGCAGGTGTAACCCAAATTCTTCCTTTTTTTCTTAAATTTTTTTTTTTTTTTTTAATGTGCTCAAATGCTCAGTAATTTCCCCATATGTTACATGTATGTATTTGGAAACTGACATTGAAGAATTCTGATCACAATTTTTTATTTTAGGTTGCTAAATTATTATTTTTACTTTGTAACTAAGAGATATGATCAATATAGGAACACTGAAGACAAATATTTTCTCTTTGGCAATTTGTGAAAGTTAGAGTAGGATCCCCCGCAGTCCATATGGAGGATATTCTAGTCCTGATTCTGTTTCAGCCTCAAGTCTGAAAATTAGCGTATAGTTTGCCATACTGCAACCTGTTACACCTTTTGTCCTTGGAAGATTGGTGTAGGAAAATCACTATAGTGTAGGAGTGGATGTGAAAATGTCTGTAAGAACTTGCTGGGTACAAATCTCCTGTAAGGGCATATTACAGAGTTCCATAGAATGGAAGACTTTGTGAAGGATAATCTGAATTTCAGATTATCTCTACCCATCCAGTTGAAATTTCTGTTTAATGCTATCTTAAAATTCATTATGCTAACTCTTTACAGAGACAATCCTGATATTGTGGATCATGTTAAAAAAAAAAAAAACCAAACATATGTAGAAATAAAAATTTTATGTAGATACGTTTTACTTGATATCAATACATTTTTATTCTCAGAAGATCTTACTTGAGGGCTTTTGTTTTCTTCTGTAGCAAAGAAGATAACTTTCCAAAGAAATCAATAGTTTGTACTATGTTGTTACATTGTGTTGGRCACATAATAATGATGTGAATATCAGGATGCAGCCAGTAATTAAGATACCACAGGTGCTAGCATGTGACATGACTTCCTTTCAATTTTGAAATAAAAGCGAAATCTTAAGTATCATAATGTATATAAGAAATCTACCTTTTATCTGTGTCCACCTCATGAATAAAAGTCAGATGGAAAATGTTACCCCTATGTCTTTTAAATGTACTTCCATTTTATGTTGCTTAAAAAAAAATTGAACAAGAGCCAGATATTTCAGCTTAAAAAAGAGTTACAGATTTTTGCATATGTAAAACTGGAATGTATTTAATAATTCTAATTAACATTAAAATGTTACTCAAATATTCAAATTCTCATTTGCATGAAGCCACAAAGGAAAGCATCTTCCCATTAGCTCCCTTAGGATAAGGAGCGAGTAAGTGTTCATCCTTGTGTATCAGCAATTTTATCCCCCATTTTTCAAATCCATAAATTAGACGTGTCACAAACTGTGTGTGTGTATGTGTGTGTGCCTACACGGAAGTCCATTAATACTAGGAGGATTCCAGACAGGCTACTCTGAAGAAACTAAGAAAAGTTTTAGGATGTTGTGTTTCTTATTGAATTTTGAGATTGATTTTTGGGGAGGATTTTTTCCCCTCTTTCTTGTTACACTACTGCAGAGTCTTGAATAATTTTGTTTGTTAGCACTGATATCCTAATCATATGGGGGATACCAAGTTGCAATAGACATACCCTAATCTGTAGGCTTCATTTTCTTCCAGAAGCAGAATTGTATGTGAAATTGTTTATCAGTGCATTTTTGTGTATGATACACGGATTTTGATGATCTGGCTTTAATGAAAAGAGGCATTTAAGGCTTGCACATTCCTTAGTGCTATGCTACTGTCTTAGGCAGGATTAATATACCAAAAATACTATCTGGAAGACCAAATCCAAGTAGAAAAGTTCTTGGTTTTAGTCCCTACCTTTTGTTTATGAAAACTACTACACTTATAGATTTTATTGAAAAATGACCTAATTCACATTTTGGAAGCTCTATGTTGTTTCTGCTTGTGATTTCTATGTTTTTGATGTCTGGATAGAAGGAACTGTGGAAAATGTTTAAAATATGCTTTTTTAAAATCTGCTGCTTCCTGTGGAGATCAAAGGCCTCAATCATTTCTTTCACTAAAATGGGAGCAGCGGATAGGAGAGCTGTATGGCAAAGTCTGTTGTACCTTGTAAGAGAGAGCTTGGAGCTTGGCTTATGCGATCTATGATACATTCAAGTGGGTGGTCACCCATTCATGTCTAATGACAGTCCTCTTTTCCACAGTAAGTGACATAGCTCTGTGCTGTTCAGGAAATAGTGTAATAACATAAAGAATCCCAGTTTCCATTTACTGAAAGTAAAAAAATATTTTTATGATTTTGTAAGTCTGTTAATGTTCCTAAAATAGCATTGTAATTCAAGTAATGTATAAGAATGATAATGGCTGTAATAATAGTCATAGAATTATTCATATTTTTATAGATGGATTTATATCCATACTAAAGAATCCCCCATGAAAAGGGAAGAAATAACCATAAATTTGTAATCTTCAGTGAGAAGGAAGGGTCAATACTAGGTGTGGTAGATCTGTGGGATTTACCTGTTCCTTACTCCTGCATTGAATAAGTGTTCCTGAAACCAGTATGTTTATTTGGCTGTGCTGTGTGATTCACTCTTGGCCCTGTATGTAATAGCAAGAAGAGAGTAAATTAATTTTCCTTAGTGGATATCATTTGCTTATAGACAAATTGTCATATGAGTCTACAGTCTAAAGTTTGAATTTTGTTTACAATATTTTAAATTTTTTATTTTAATTTTTCTGTGAAGGAAAAGTGGTGGAGTGCCCCTTAGGAAAAGTTTAAATAGTGATGGTAAAACGTGTCTGGCTTACAACAAAGAAATGAAATTTGATTCCTATGTTAATTGTATTTTTTGTAAGAAAGCTCCTCAAGGATTTCCAGGACACATTCAGCTACTCAGGCACCATTTATATACAAGTTTGCTATGCTACTTTTGACCATTGGTGGTACATATTTTGGGAATCTTCTGTTAATACCTCCTCTCCTCCCCCAGGTTTGAATGATTTGTCAGATTATTTTTTTTTAATTCGTAAATCTCCTTATTGGCCCACATTAGCTGTGGTTTAGTGACAGGCACATTGGTCTTTATTGAGGTGTGTGTGGATTTTGCTTGCTTGTTTTTTGTGTGGTTTTTGTTTTTTTTTTTTTTTTTTTTTTTTTTTTTTTTTTTTTTTTTTTTTTTTTTTTTTTTTTTTTTTTTTGTTACTTTTTATTTTAACATCTCTTAAGAAAGGATATTTCCCCTTAGGTCCTAGAGGGCCTCTCTGTGAAACTTTTGAGGACCTCTGTCCCTTTAATGTGCATTATCAGTGTCCTGTCATCTTTTCATGATAGATGTCAGAACAAAAGTAATGCCTAGCTGTCTTGCCAAAGGATTATGCAGAACATTACTGCAGAAACCAACCAGACATTTACAAATTAAAACATAAAAAAAGATTGTTTGTTGTAGTCACAAAGTTCGGCTTCTGCTTCCCCCTATCTGCACTCTCAGTGCACTGCACTGGATGTGCTGTTTTGGATATCACATTGAAAAAAGGGGAGAAAAACGAAATGTTGGAGTGGGAATGTCAGAAGGGCATATTAAGTTGAGCTGATCTTCTCAGGAATTTTTTTAGGAGAGTAATGATCTTAAATGATTTGTAGGCTGAGCTTCAGTAGTCTATTCTGTGTATCTTCTAGTAGATACTGTAACGTACAGAGAGGTCTATTGGCATAGCCCATAGACAGTATTGATGAGGCTGCTGAGGCATACCCTGGTAGCATATGTGTTTCTTTCAGGGTATCAGAGGCAGTAAAAAGCCTCAATAGTTACACAATAGCAAAAATGAACTGTCCTAGTGTTCTAATTTCACTAAGGTATTAAATGCGTTACTTGCATAGATTTTTATTGTTTTTGATTTCCAATGTTCTTTAGAGAACATGGCAAGAACCACTACTAGTCTGTTTTGCTGTATCTTAGGTTTTGAAATTTAACCTCAAAGAACAAGTCAATGGTTCTTCATCTTTTTGTCCTAGGTGACTACTGCAGTGCTTACAATGCATAATGATTGTGAGGACATTAGCTGTGTTCTTATGGCTGACACCAGCTGCTGATCATGTAGGATGTTCTTCTAGTACAATCTGCGGAGGAGGTTGAAAACCACTGCTTTTAAGAATATACTGGATGTTCTTTATGTCTTAGGGTCTTAAGTGTATTTTATGCAGAATATAGTATAATCTTTCTAATTTTAGTTCCACAATAAATATGAATAACCATGTATCTCATTGCCTTTAGGATGTAATGCAAGATGATTTTCTTTCCTATATCATTCCTGCTTATTGTGGGGGAAAAAAAAAAACATTAAATTTGGGGAGTGGAAACCAAGATACAATAAAAATTAGCCTGCATGTTTTTTACTTTTTGTGTTTATTTTTACTAAGTAAGTGGTTCAGATACATGATGAGCCTGATAGGAAACGAAAGATACTAAATTCAAATTGAATTAAGATCTTATTAAAATTGTGCTTTAAAATTTTTCTTATTGTTATTTTAGATTAATATTTACAACTTTATACTAAAGTAAGAGAAATGAGTACTTTTTCCCAAATCCATTGATGACATTGCATGTTTATAAATATCTTTCTAGTGTGGCAAAAATTAATCCTTTGAAGCACACACAAGTCTGAATTTGGCTGAGAGCCACAAGGCATGTATCATACATTCTGGAGATAAAGAGAGGAGGGAAAATATTGTGAGTGGTTCACAAGCAGTAGGTCCCCAGTGATACCACCATTTCCTTACAAAATGGCTAAGCTGCACGTGCAGCTGGTTCTGAGAAAAAACAAATGATACCCTGAGCAGTCCCTTCCAGCTCACCCTCTCCCACATCTGGGGATTCAAGCCTTCCATCAGTCTTGTGCTGGCAAACAGTGCAATTGGTCATATGTCACAGCTCTAATATGCAAGTAGTACTTCTTGCTGTCTAAAACAAATGTGTCCAAACACCCTTCTTAAGCCACTTTCGTTCAATTGTAGACATGCTTTCGAAGCCTAATGCTGTAAAAGCATTATACTTTTCATATGAAAGTTTTAAGAATCTATTTTCACTGCCACAGAGAAGTGTGTAAATTCAGTCTTTGAGGCAATAAAACTTGTAAAAGTGGGAGGATCATGCTAGAAATGCCAAATGTTATGGTAATTTTTGTAGAAATGTGAAATTCACCTCTGTTTATTTTTGGCGTTTTTTATGGTTGTAGGATAAAATGACTTTTTCCTGGGGTAGATGAGCACGGATGCAAGGAGAAGGCAGAAATCTAATCCATCCAAATGAAATCTTGCAGTCTCAAGGAAGATTTAATAAAATACAGAAACAGGTTTTTGGGTTGAGGTTGCTGTTCCTCAAGTGGAATGATAAGTCGCATTTAAGTGGCTTATCAAAATGATTGAACATATTTGATAAACTTATATTAATGTTCCATAGTTTTATATTGCTCTTTGAGTATTAATGGTCTACTATGGAAGTACATCAAATAGTCACATGAATTTATAAATTTATAAATAACTAAAAGAAATAGAATGTAAACTGTCAGTTTGTAGTTGATACAATAAAACTACTTGAAATTGCTTCAAATATTTAAAATGTTTTTGCTAGTAAATTGGCTCCCGGCAGTAAGAATGATCTAGGTAGCAGGCTACCAGCCAGAACCGGTTGGTTACCCATGCCATGTGCTAATCAGTGGTTAACCGATAAGCTTCAAAATGAAAGGCAATAAGAAATTACTTTAGGGTATTTGGTACAATAAGGTAGCTAATATTTCTTCCGATTTTTGGAGGAGGGGATGTGATTAAGATATACTAAATGGAAATCCATACAAAACCAGTCAAATTGTTAAAATATTCAAATATGCCTTACTGTAACAAGAAAGCACTGTAATGTACTGAAATCAGCAATAGAACAGCTGTGTTTTAAAGGACAGTACTTTGAATGTCACTTGACAATTTGCTTTCAATTAGAAGTAATTTACAGGAAGATGCCCACAAGCTAATCTTTACAGGATAATTAAGTTCCATTTTCTTTACTTTTAATTAAAAAGCAGAAAAGATTTAGCTGATCCATAAAAAATGTTCTGTTTAAACATTCATCAGACTTCACACTCTTTTTTTTGTTATTTGTTGTAGCAGATGTTATCAAAACTGCAGTCTGCTCTGTTTTAAACCCAGTATATTTGGGAAGTGAAACACAAGTTGCAATAGGCGTGTACAGCTGAGGTATGATCATTTAGCTTCTCTGTATTTGAATAGCTCTAAAATGATATCCGTACTCTGGGCTTTGATCTTACTCCTTCCATTCCTTGTTGTTGTGGTGAAAGAAAGCGAAGCAGATGAACAGCTCTGTGGATGCTAATAGTATTTTCCTCTTGCTTTTCTTGTTAATTTCCTAATGCCATTAAAACCTGAAGTCTGAATGTAAGATGAAACCAAGTATCTTTTCCATTAAATTTGCATGTTAGCAAAGTTGTCTGCATGCCTTTAGAATCAATGAAAAGGAGATAAAATAAATTCCTTTGCTGATTTCACATTGAATAAAAAAAAAAAAAAAGTGCAGTGTATGTATGAATGTCTAAACACTCAAATACCTATACTGGAATGAGTTAGTGGTAAGTTTTTAAGGAGGGAAGATGTATCTGTTTCTCCCAGATATTTCCTCATCATCTTTGCAGATTTTAAGAATTGAAAGGAAATTTAGTTATAGATTTTAAATTTGTCCATTTAAAGCAAATTCATACAGTGGAAAAAATTACACAGTGAGGACTTTTTAAATTTTAAATTGGTGGCAGAATGTGTGCTGTGTAAAATTCTACATACAAAACTGAAGTTCTAATACTCTTTTGAAGTGTGAGATCTAATTATTTGTTAGTTTATACTGGCATAGCCCCAGTTACTTCAATGAACATGTGAGAATTTATGTAACAGGGTCATGATGTTAACAAAAATACCTGAATACTTTTATTAAGTCTAAAGTATACTCTTTATGAATGTTTAACTCAGAACTGATGAAGTTGGTGATTATTTTCGCCATAATCACTTTTGAACTGAGAATAAAACCATAGAATCATAGAATGTTTTATGTTGAAAGGGACCTCCAGAGATCATTTAGTTCAACCTCCTGCTCAAACCAGTACCCATTTAGATCAGTTTCCCAGTCAAGTTTTTAAATATCTCCAAGGATGGAGATTCCACAGCCTCTTTTAGCAACCAGTTCTACAGTTTGACTACCATCACTGTCAACTCTTTTTCCCTAATATTTAATCAAAATTTCCTTTGCTGTGTCTTGCGTCCATTGCCTCTTACCCTATCTCTGCGCACCTCTGAGGGTAGTGTGACTTTGTCTCCTCCGTACCCTCCCATTAGGTATTTGAAGACAGCAGGAAGAACTCTTCCTAAAACTGGACATCCCAGCTCTCTTGACCTTCCCTTGCTGCAGCCCCTTGGCAGCGCTCTGCCAGACTCACTCCAAAACAGTCTATGTCTGTCTTGTACTGGGGAGCCCCAGACTGAACGTAGTACTTAAGATGTAGTCTCACTGTTACTGAATAGAGGGGAATAATCACCTCAGCCTGCTGTCTAGACTCTTGCTTACGTCCAAGGATGTGTTTGGCATTCGCTGCTGCAAGGGCATACTGCTGATTCACGCTCACCTTGTTCACCAGGACCGCCGGGTCCTTTGTAGGAAAGCTGTTTTTCAGTACATTGGTCCCCAGCCTGTACTGGTGCATGAGATTAATCTGTCCCAAATGCAGAATTTAGGATTTGCCTTTATCCAACTTCATGTTTCTCACAACCCACTTCTCCAGGTCTCCTCTGAGTAGCAGCCTTGCCCTCCAGTGTGTCTCAGCAGCTCCTACCAATTTGATACCATTTCAAGCTTGCTGAGGGGCATTCTGTCCTATTGTTCAAACCAATAATGAAGATATTAAGCCATACTGGCCCTTGAGGGATACCTCAAAGAGGTGGACTCTGGTTGGATTTGATAGCAACCCTTTAAGCCTGGTGATCTAGCCAGTTTTCACTTACTTTATAAGACCACAAATGCAACCCGTCTCTTATGAGGTAAATATTCTTAAAACATTGTTAGCTTTTGAAAATAAAGGTATTTTTTATATATTTTTTCCATAAATGAATACTAGAATTACAATATCCAAATACACTGAATGGTTCTGAGTTGCAATTATTGAGTTAAAAGTTTCTAGACATCTCAAGTTCTAGATTTGCTCTTAAGTTAGCAGATGGATCAACAAGGGCTTGCTAAGTGCTTATGGATATAAACACAATGCCTTTCTAAATAGACCTTGGTGTGATTAAAGATATGATAGAACAGTTTCTGATGAAGTCAAGAGCAGTTAACATTGTCTGTAAAGAACATAGAACCAAATTCCCAGAAATCATCCTCAAATTGAGCTTTTTGAGAATTTAATGTTCAGGGCTGTCTTGCTTGGAGCAACCCTCTTTCTTACCTTTTTAAGTGGTGCTAGTGTACAGCTCCCTGTTTGTACATAGATGCATTTGTAGGAAACATTTAATATGAGCTATCCAAATGACTTCAGCTATCTTTTCCTTCAGTTTTCACAGGTTTTTACAATTACAACTTATAATTTCCCTCTACAAAATTCTTTGTAACATCATTAAGAGGCAGAAGGAAGTGAGAAAGTAATTTGTTGTTGTAATTTGGGTGTTTGTGGTTTTTTATAAATGTCTAAGCATGTTTGCTTTCATCAAAAGGCATATGGAGAAATGAGGATACTCTTATGAGTCACATTTAAAAAAGGCTAGAGGACTGTGTGGAAATACATTTGAACATGTGCTTGTTCGCAGAAGAGTTGCTTCATATGCAGTTAAATAGATGATTTATGGTCACTCTTAGTGTAAGAGTCTTTAGCTGTCTAATTGTTTGGCATCCAAGATAAGCTAATTGTTTAGGTTCCTCTATGGGGAAGGAAATAAATAATTTTAGAGGGTCATTCATTCTTTCAGTTTTGCACCCTACTTCAAGGGTTGCTTTAAACCGGCACGCTACTGAGAAAGACAGTGATGACCTCTTTCTTTTGGCTGTCAGTTCTTACGGCTGTTCACATATCGCACAAATGTTTGTGTGTCCGTAGAGTGAACTGGGGGAAGGAGCTGTTCCAAGCGAAAACCAGCTTCTCCCTCCAACCCCCGTGGTTCAATTTTAATTCAAGTCAATTTCTTTATCTAGTTCACCTGATGGCCACACAAATACTTGTGCTAATCCAACAAGGAAGGCAGCGTGACTGTAAGAGCAAGCAGAAGGGTAGGGCAGCCTCTTTTGGGAATGCAGCCTGATGGTGTTGGCATAAGGAGATAATAACACTACACTGCTAGACAGCTGTTTTAGGATGGAATCACTCTGTGATACTCAAAAAATATGCTCTGCTTTGTTTAAAGTAGTAGGTAGTAATATGTAATTAGTGTAGCGGATATATTGATTGCTCATTGCTTATAATAATATTGCAAAAGGCAGAATACTATCCGTCTTGAGTGAGAGTTTTGTATGAGATAACAGCTGCAACATTTTTTTCCTTGTATGCCTTAGAGCCTCTTTACTTATGTATACACTTAAGTAAGTAAACTTTCTGTGGCTACTTTTCTTAAAGATATTCTGACTTTTTCCTCAGGAGTAAAGAATACAGGCTTGAACTCAGATTAGTGTAAGAAATTATATTCTTTCTTTAAGTATTTGCTTTAGAGAGATAGAACTAGATAGAGCTGAACTGTTAAGTTTTTGTGTGTGATAGTAGTTGCCTTTGATTGTAAAAACTAATGAATACAATACCATTGCTTTACTGTGTTTGACTGTATAGAAAACTTGGTTATGTTAGTTTAGCAATGAAGTAATGTATTCATGCTACATTTGATTACTTTTTGGTAACTGGATAATATCAGTGAAGCTTAATACTATAGGGGATTCAGTCATAGGCTTGAGATGGTGAGAGTCTTGATGAATAATTTGAGATATATTCTGATCCTTTAATACTGTAAATATAATTTAGGTTGAAGTGTTCCCAGTCACTTCATTAGTGAAGTTCATATGATTTGCTTTGATGGACAGGGAAAACGTGATAATCTGCAAAACTATAAACAAAATAGTAAAACATTTTCCTGCTTTGAATCCGGAAAGTTGAAGATAGTCTATTTTATATTCTTAATTTTCACGAAAAGATTTTAAAATTTCATTGATGTGCCACTGAAATGTCATTTCAAGATGACATTTTAGCATTACAACTGTAGCATAGATGCCTGAATTTCTACACAGAGCAACTTTCCCATTTAAAAAATATTTTGCTTAGCTTCAGTGATTTGCCCTTAGTCTTGTAAATTCAAAAATATTGTCAAATCAAGAAACAAAATATTATTTCAATTCTTCTTTCACATAAATGTCAACTCCTGTTAAATGCAATTTTTCATGTTTCTACTGCTTTTCCTCCCGCTAACAATTTTAGATCAGAAGTTTTAGGGTTGTGATGATGCATCTGTCTCTCCTGTATTTTATTATGAGGGCCACATGTGTTCGTATGTAATTAAAATAACTCTTTCGGAAAAACAATGCTGAGAAAAAAATAATGAAATTATTACTCATAACGTTTCATCCTTTTGTTAAATATACTTTATGCAGTATTTTAAAATTACGGTACAAATTGTATGGAAGCATGACTTGTCTACTTTAGGGAGGAGGGAGGAAAGGGTGCTAATGGAGTTCAGACAAGCAATAATTAGCTAGGCCAACAAATAGGACAATTTAGTAAATAATTTGTAGCAAGAAGGAGTGAGATGCATAACAAATAATTATGGGATTTTTGTGCTTAAATTATGAGCAGAAAGCCAAGGTGTAGGCATGGGAAAGTGTCTCAGAAGAAATGTTGTATGTGGTTTTATATTAGGTATAATATGATATTAAATTATATTATAATAACTAATATTATTTAGTAGTTAAAATATTAAGCCCATGTGTCTGAGAATATTACAGTATCCTAAAAATCATATTTCACAAAATGAAATATAGTTAATCTTAAGCATTGAGAAATGTGCATATTTGACGTGTGGTAGACATTTAGTGAGTCTGTAAGAATCCAGAAGGCTGAGGAGGGACTGGAAAGATTTTACAGTAATAGTTACCTCTTTTGTGTAATATTCAGCCATTTCATCTTAGACTTGCTTTGCTTTAGTAGTTTTTATGAATGCACAAAAGCAGTCAGAAAAATTTTGTATATGTATGAAAAATGGGGAAATGACATGAGAAAAGGGGAGAAAAGAAGCTCTCTGGGGAAGTGAAGCAGCTGTGTGTAGCTTAAGGAAATGCAGCATCATGTAATGGAAAGACAGGACAATTGTTTGGGGAAGTTGCAGTTCATTTTCACCTGGTCTACATACTGTTGCTGTTGCTTCTCAAATTCCATTATTCAGTTGCAGCTAAAAATATAATTCAGAATAATGTATTTATTATTGTAATTACTGCAATATTTATACCCAAGGAATGGAAGAGATGCTCCCACAGAGTGTGTTGTATACCTGGATGTGCTGTGGTCACATTCTTCAAATCTCTTATAATGGATTAGGCATATCTAACCTCTCCTACTGAGGAGAGGTTACTGAGTGTCAATCCAATACCTACTACTGAAGAGCTGTCTTGTACAACCAATGTACTTAGGCATTTTGGGGAAGTGAGTCATCTTACCTATTGTTAACTATCTAAAAGGTAAGCATCTAGCTAGTTGTCTAAGCTTTTCTTAGCAATCATGGTGGTGGGCACTTCCTGGGAACTGAATTCTGCCACGATAATGTAGATGTCCAAGAAAAGATGGGATGATCTAAGATAAAGTGGATTAGATTAGACATCTGATTTATAGGTGCTTAAAATTAGGTAATATGAATCCTTCTTTTACATGATAGTTAAGCATATATTTTAGATTTTAGAAGGAATAGAAAAAGAACGATAAGTAAGTGCTGGTTGTGTGTAACACTACCTATAATTTCTAAAAATCATAGTTTGCTAACCTTACTCTCCTTTACAGTATTTACCAGAAGTTAAACAACAAATCATATCAGAACACAAGAGCAAATTCTTAGAATCATAGAAATTTGTTTGCTTCAACCAATGATAAATAGTCTAATCCACCTAAAAAAAAAAATTAAGCTGCAGCTAACTTTATTTTACCCCTGATACTACATGGTAAACATTTCCTTTCGTAAGAAAAGATTAATGTGTTTGATGGTCAGTTTATATGTATTTTTCTCACCTCAATTTGTCATATTTACATTTTCCTAAGTACTTTTAATTTCAAATTTCATCAGGACAAGACAAACATTCCTTCATTAATTTCAAAAATACCTATTTAAGCTGGAACTGTTTTTAAAACAAATATTAATCAACAATTTTTACAATTTTTATAAAAAGGTCCATTGAATATTTTTCTGAAAATTAACAACATATTACAGAAGCTAAAATTTTAATTTTTAAAATAGTTTTACTTTGTGACGTATACCTTTTTGAGTTTATACCTGTAATATTTGGACATAAATGAGAAAAAGTATTACTACGCAAAACTCTGGTATAATGTCTTAAATGAATATTTAAGAATATTTTGTAAAATGGTCATTCTTTTAATACTCTAAAATATTTTTACTTTATTGGCATTGTAGTTCAGTGTTCATTTATTTATTTTAGTAGAGTAAGGCATGTAGTTGCTCCATAGAGTCAAAAGGGTTATAAAAGCTCTTCTAGACCTGTGGGAGGTATACATGTTTAAACCACATTAACATAACATATGTAAATATAATGCACATATGTATATATACACATTCTAAAGGAAAAGTTATACTGAGGGCTGAATATCCAATTTCAAAGCAGCAGTACTCTGGATCTTCTCTTTTTGAATATGAGTGCAAAAAGGAATTTATTTTATTTATGTAGCACCTTTCATTACCGTCAAAAATCTTTGAGGCACCATATAAGACAATAAAATCAAACGTGATAAAATAAATATAAAATATAAAACAAAGTCCCCAGGATTTTTGAATGGGAAAGAAGTTCAAAGGAAAGGGAATATATTCATACCTTGTAAATTCTAGAAAAAAGTTGATGTTTTTAAAAAGTGAAATTAAATAGATTTTAGGAGAGAGAGGTCTCAGTACTTCAGTGCATTCCCTTCAGCAGCCTTCCTATGCATTTACAAAATTTGTGAATAGTGAGTGGTACCTAAATGATAATATCCATCAGAATTCAACTCTCACTTGTACTCAAGTGCGTGTACCTGAAGGCTTTAAAATTCATCAGAAGGGGATATCTAAAGTCACTGTTACTTTTAGGCTTGCCCTTTAAGGAACACAAGGTGGACATAATACGATGACAGTAGCCACAAAGTGCAATTGGGGGACGGGACGAGACTGGACTCAAAACCGGAATCACCCAAGATGCACAGCTCTTTTGGATAACAGTTATTTGAAAGTGAAACTAAGATCATACATCTCTAGTTCCAAATCAAAACTTTCAGTGGGATAGGCACTAAATAAGAATGTATCTCTTCACAGGATGACCGCTATCTAAAAACACTTTTAGAAGCCTTCACCTATGGCCTTTTCAAAGCCATGAAGAGATCTGTTTAGACCAGCATAGCTTATTGTGGTGTACGTCCTTAAAGATGAGGAAAAAGTCAGGAAAAATGGCAAATGGTCAAAATTTAGAACACTTTTGGTAGTATAATTTAGAAGTAATAGGAATTACCAGTATTACAAGATGCCCTCTTGATTCACTATGTTAGATTTGGAAAGAAACTTAAGCAAATATGTAAAATGAACCCAAAAAGTCTTCCCCCCATCCTCCCCCTCCACCAGGAAGTCTGAATCTGACATCTTTGTGCCTATGAGAGAAGAAGAATACGTTTTTTTTGTTTACAGGTAGCCTAGTCTAAGCTCAAACAATCTCTAAGGTCCTGTGGCCTATTAGCTAAGAGGTAAATATATGCAATATTTAATATTAATAGTTACTGTTGTGTGACAGCATTAGGCTGTCATGAAGCTATATATACCTGTTTTTTAAAACATAAGTTGAAGAAAATAGATGAAATTTTTACAGAGGCATTTACGTGGCTTAGGTCCAAATGACTACTCTGATTTTTCCTTTGTAGATCTCTTTTTTCCTTGTAGGGGAGAATTCTGCAATTTCTGCAATTTCACAGCCATCAACACAATGATAGATACAGCTGCCGAGTATGTAGTACAGAACGTGCCAATTATCACATAAGAATTTACAGACTGAGTTTGCTTAGATAGGCACACAGATGGTTAATTAGGTAATTGGTGAACAGGCAAGCAGGGCAATATATTTTCTTAGGTGTCTACTTGTTATACAACAGCTCTTATACTTAAAACACGGAAAACCCTTCCTCCTCCTGAAAGGTACAATCTCACAGACCTTTTCTCCCAGGAGAGTGTGCAACTACTAGGTGATAGAGATGCCTCTGTACTAAATCCTGCGTCCTACTTTCTAGGACGGTATGTGAGATGAGGGATGTTGGTTATAAACTTACGAGATCACACATCTTGTTTCTCTCTTACTCTGGGCTTAGTCCTCTTCATTTCATACCTCTTCATTTCATACCATTTCACGATTGGGCGAAGTGGAAATGGTCTTTGTTCGTCTTGTGTTTTTGGCTATATTCACCATATTTTTCTCAGATTTGTTATGATTGATTCATGCTAGGTATACTCAGGTCAGGCTCTTCAGCTGGGGAAATGTTTGGCTGGAGACTCATAATTCTTCTTAGACATAAATTAAATAATTGAGCTGTTCAGCCATCCCACGGTGGAGGCAGTCACTTCCTGTGCAAAAGCAAAAATTGAGGGAATAAACTTTTCTGTTACTATAGCTTTCAAGAGCCCAACAAGCTAGGCTGAAGTGTTGAGGGTCATAATTTTCAATGTAGGAGCCTGAATGCTGTGCAAGTGCCATATTTGGTCCTAATTTCCCTTTTGGATCTGGGCCTCCGGTGCTTGAAGTAGAGTTTTTGCCTAGACCATTGACAGATGCCTTTAAAAAACACTCCTTAGGATTCATAAATCTCATCGGTTGTGTGTGATAGGTTTAAAGGCCAGGGACTTAGCTTTGGTCCTCAAGTCCAATAGCATTGACTGGCTTGTGACCATACTGCTTAGGGCTATGCCCCTCTATAGCAAATTTTGTCTTAACTGTAGCTAGATGGAGTGGTCAAAACAGAATCAGGAAGTGAGATTTCACTTCAACAATGTTAGTGACTGTAGAGTCTTCCAGGTTCTATAGAGGGATCTGGACAGGCTAGATCGATGGGCCGAGGCCAATTGTACGAGGTTCAACAAGGTTAAGTGCCGGGTCCTGCACTTGGGTCACAACAACCCCATGCAACGCTACAGGCTKGGGGAAGAGTGGCTGGAAAGCTGCCTGGCGGAAAAGGACCTGGGGGTGCTGGTCAATAGCCAGCTGAGTATGAGCCAGCAGGTGCCCAGGTGGCCAAGAAGGCCAATAGCATCCTGGCCTGTATCAGAAATAGCGTGTCCAGCAGGACTAGG
The DNA here is from genome assembly GCA_035582835.1 of Phoebastria nigripes. Lineage (NCBI taxonomy): Eukaryota > Metazoa > Chordata > Aves > Procellariiformes > Diomedeidae > Phoebastria > Phoebastria nigripes. The sequence continues at coordinate 294,649 of JAYKAV010002956.1, forward strand.
GAAGTGATCATCCCCCTGTACTTGGCACTGGTGAGGCTGCACCTCAAATGCTGTGTTCAGTTTTGGGCCCCTCACTACAAGAAAGACATTGAGGTGCCTGGGCATGTCTAGAGAAGGTCAACGAAGCTGGTGAAGGGTCTAGATCACAAGTCTTATGAGGATCAGCTGAGGGAACTGGGGTTGTTTAGTCTGGAGAAAAGGAGGCTGAGGGGAGACCTTATCGCTCTCTACAGCTACCTGAAGGGAGGTTGTAGCGAGGTGGGTGTCAGTCTCTTCTCCCATGTAACAAGCGATAGGACAAGAGGAAACGGCCTCAATTTGCACCAGGTGAGGTTTGGATTGGACATTAGGAAAAATTTCTTCCCCGAAAGGGTTGTCAAGCATTGGAAGAGGCTGCCCAGGGAAGTGGTTGAGTCCCCACCCCTGGAGGTATTTAAAAGATGTGTAGATGTGGTGCTTAGGGACATGGTTTAGTGGTGGACTTGGCAGTGTTAGGTTAACAGTTGGACTTGATGATCTTAAAGGTCTCTTCCAACCTAAATGATTCTATAGTTCTATGATTCTTGGATCACTTCCTGCCTAACTTATGTTTAGTAGAATAGTTGTACGTTTGATTTAGGTTCCATTTTCACTGATAGCTGAAGATCTAAGATGATTCTGAACACTAAACCCATACCTGCTAACCAGATTATGAACATACTTGCTTTTCTTCTGTCAACAGTCAAACTTGACTATAGAAGCTTTCACATGAGATCATCTCTGCTGCTTCTCATCTTTAGCTTGCCCCTTTCTTCAAAATATTTGGACCTTAACCAAAGATGTGAATTTAAGTATGGGAACCCTGTCAGTCTGCAGATTACTGCATATTCTCTGCTAATGAAAATGGCACATCTTTTATGAAAGGAGAATTGGGATCATCATCAAATACAGTTGTAAACTGAGCCGGTATGTCTTTCATTAGGCAAGTAGTTAAGTCCAGTGGTCTGGTCAGAGAGTCCTCAATAAATAGTTCCTACCTTCTCTTTCAGGTGTCAGTCTGATACAGAATTTTTCACTCTCTGTAGTGTACAGTTAGGAAGATTTGCTGCTCTACAGAAACCATGTTTTATTCTCAGTAACACATTCTGGTATATTTTGTTACAGTTAAATTTAGGAAGTTCTATTAGGATGAAAGATGGTATGCATTTCAGCTATCTGTAGAAGAGAGTTACCTTCATCTTTGAAGTGGAGGATCAGAAGCAAAGTTTGGGCTTGAAGTTGTATATAGATTACTTATCAGATGGAGAAAGTATTGCTGATAGCTCTTGTGGAAATTCTTCCACAAGAAGACTGGTGACTAGAATCTCATGAGTGTTTGGGGTTTTCATCAACCATCAACCATTCTCTTTTAAAGCCAGGTTAAACCAGATGATCTGAAGGAAACAGATTAGTTAATTCCTTGTATTAAAGACATATATATTCTGTAGTATTTACAGTTGAAAATAAAACATGTATTACAGAAATCCAGATTTTTATTTTAATATCTAAAGAAGATGTAGAGGAAATAGTGCTTTACAGTCTCCTCATGTTTTAAACTTGAAACATGAACATTTTCTCCTGGTTTTAGTTTCACATCTACATTTTGACCAGTGTGTGGAACATATGTGTAATCTGTAAGTTTTCAGACAAAAAGTAAAGTGCAATAAACAGTGTACCTAGAAAATGGAAATCACAGTCAAGTAAATTGGCATGCACAGTTGTTTTTGGGCAAGGAGAATTAGCTCTACTAAGTGGTGTTTTTATTGGTAAAGTCCAGAAAATGTTAGTTTTTGGCATAGTGATGTTTTATTGATGAGGTGTTTTTCTGCTCTGTTACGCGACTTGCAGTGGGTGACAATTTCACCTTGTGCTGCATGCTAAAATTTGCAGACAAGCAATCAAGTCTTTTTCACTGTTTGTGCATCTAGTTGTTAAGTTCAAAATTGAGGCATACAGTTTAAATGTTTACTTTTAAAAAAAAAAAAAGTTAAGAACTGATTTTCCTTAATGCATACCATATATTTTGGTACCTGGTGATAAAATAAAATTCTGTCCTGCAAAGGACAGAATAATTGTTAAGTATCAGATAAACTGAATATAAATTACTAAAATTACTCATATGTAGTGAAAATTAGTAAAAGGAACTACAATTGTAAACTGGAAAATTTGTTTGCCTCAGTTTGTATCTAGTGAACTATTAAAGTCGGTTACTGTGGGCTTGGATAGATGTAAGTGATGGCAGAATCTGATCAAAGTGCTGTTACTTGTACTCTCAATTAATTGCACTCTTGATTAACTGCATCTGAAGAAATAAAGGCTAGGTTCAAAATCACTCCTGAAACGGCTGTGGTTTCATGGCTATGTATTTATAATTAGCACACACTTTGAATTTATCATGTGTTGTATTAAGATTTTGTTATACTTGCCTTTCTAGAGTTAAAATTAAAACTTTGATCACTTTTTTTCTTAAAGCAAAGCTTCATGAAAAGGCCCAAAGGTTTCAATTAGGAGCAGTTATAGCTTCTGTTCCTGGCCTAATTGTGACTTAGTTGATTAGCAAGTACTTTGTGACAGGCAGTAAATTTCCATAGGTTGATGTTGCAGGGCTTACCTATCAAACACAAATGACCTAGAGGGCTAGTACCTGACTGCTTCCTCTGACAGCATTTGTAGGCAGGCTTTATTGTAGATTAGGACTCTTCACTTTCAGAGCTTAACAAGCAGCTGTGGGCCTAATCGTGAAGCTGAGTAGAGACAAGGGACGTCGTTTGTAGTCTGAGGCAGTGACTCCTGTCCTTTCACGAACAGAGGCCAAAATGCAATTTATACACTGGTCTTGAAAGCTGTATCCAGTTCTCATGGTGTTTGCTCAGTTTCTTACTTTCATGAATGAATTGGAATTTTCTCTAAGATGTTAGAAGACTGCTCTGTTCTGTCAGAAGAGATAATGAAGAGCTTTAATATTAATGGTGAGACAATGATTCTGACAAACTTGCTTTTATACTTCGCTGAAGAAAAATGATAAAACGATTGTATCTGCAAATTGAGTAGACTCTGATGAACAAAATATTGAACAGGTGAAACCTGCTGATTCCAGGACTGCTGAACAATCAGCCAGAAATGTGTGATGCATTATCATGTGATCTTATTGGTTTGGATTATTATTGGTTGATATCTTTCCTGATGGCCTACTTGGTTTATTCTTACTCTGATATAAACACAAAACTTGCTAAGAGCATCTGAACTAATTGAAAATACTGCATCTGCTTCAGTCAACATTAGGTCTGGTTGTAATAAATATGAGTATTTACAGGATAAATCAGTTGTGTGATTCAGCACACATTTTAAAACTTCAGGAAATACCACTCAACCATAAATACACTCTACCTACTGTTTCTCAGATTGATGAATGAACATATAGTTGGAAAATGACCATTTTTCTTACTTCATTATAATTTACAGCTTTTAGTGTACCCTGTTCCTATTACGTAATATTTTCTAGCTCAGAGTGGAAAGTAATTATAGGTCTTTGCATTTCTATAATATGTTATGCAGTGTCAAAGTACTTAAAAGCATTAATTGATCAAAGCTTGCTACGTGGCTGTGGGATTGGTAAGGACTGCATTTCTGAAGTGAAACCATCACTTAGTAAAAGAGTTGTTTACAGAGGTTGCAAGCACAGATATCACTCCAGATGTGTTCCTTCTATGAAGCCTTCTCCCTTTCAATATGTTCTGTGCCTGCCAAGTTTCTTACAGATTGGCACCTCATTCTTTTCCTTTTTATCTTTTTTTTTTTAATAATTTTCAGCATTTACAGTGTGGTACAAGTATTATCAGTAGATGGTTCCTTTTAAGGACTGAAGCACTGTAGATGCCACGTACAGGTGTCAGAGTTCTGAAAATGTAGGTATCTGCCTTAGCAGGTTACTCTGAGTACCTGTGTTAATTATTTTAGCCCCCCTCCTCTCTCCAGTCTGCAGGGAGACTTGTGTTCCTTCAAAGGGCGATTCATTACTCTCACACTGAGGTTGGAGAAGGCCAGGGTACCTGGTGAGTACCGCAAAACCACTTCTGAGCTCCATGGAGGTGTCATGAGGCTTGGGGCAGGTGCCACACACTATGTCCTTCATTCCTTGGAGGACCGGGCTGAATTCTCTTCTGAGATCAGTGATTTAGCTGAATGTATCTATCTGCCCTCTGTCAACTGACTGCTCTAATCAGGAGGCGAGAATAGTTTTTGCTAGATGTCTTTGGGTCCCATTACACTTCCAATCTTGGCTGAAATTTGGTCACCCTAGAAGCCAGAATCATTTTACTTTTGATAATAATATAGCCCATTTGGTACATTCTTGAAATGCAGATCAGTGAAACTAAGGCATTGTTTTACATTAGTAGACTTTCTGCTATTCTACAGTGGCAACTGTGTTATGTTGGGTTTTACACTTCATGCTTTGTTTATCTGCCTTCAGTAAATGATTTCCCTGGGCAATATCTTATCCTTACATCATATTTCTGGTATCTCAGTAGCATATGTTGTACCCACTGGAGCACACTCAGTAGTAATGTCTTCATGATGCTTTCTAATGTCTTGTCATCAAATTGTACATCCATCTTGTGCTTAAAGATAAACAGATAGAATTGCTGTAATCCAAAGAGCACAGCCACAGCTCTTGTTCTGTGTGAGAGTAGCTCTAAGAACACTGGCTTTCTGTGTCTCTCAAGACCTTATTATTAATCCTATGGGCTTCGGATCAATCATACTTAATAACTACACCAAGAATTCTGGTTTAGCTCTGTAAGGTCACGTAGGACTGATCAGTAAGTTACAGCTGATTTTTCAAAACTGTAGCAAGGTGTATTCCTCCGTCCAGGTCTAGTGAGCTTATTGTAGGGAACACTTACTGTTTAAAGGAAGGTGAGTTATAACCAAAGTATTTTCAACAAACAAATAATTCCATGATTTAGAAATCCAGGCTAGGTGTCCTGGCTCCTGAAGTCCTCCCCTAAAACACACTGCAATAAACAGGAAGTAAAACATATTGCAGGATTTGCTGCTGATGTCAGGGAGAACTTATTTCTTGTCTTTTGATTTTCTTTAAACTTCTGTAGTCCTGAAAAAATGTTATGTGACTGAAAGCAAAAAATAGGCTCCTCCAGTGTTCCTTTATAAGCAACTTTGTGTCTTACTGTTATTACAGATTAATACAGAGTATATTTAACAACTAGAATTAAGTAGAATTTTTATGGAAAATTATATATATAATGTTTTCATGTGATGAAACAGGGATAAATGTCTGAATCACTGCAGCTGCAAAGCATCACGTAATAACAAATAAGGAAAAATGTTATTTAAAAGTGAAACCCTAGTGTCACTGGTTACCTCTGCAATAACATGTTAGATTCCCAGAAGTGAGACCTATACTTTGCAATAGAGCCTTGAAGGATAGAAGCTTGGCTCAAAGCATAGATTCAAATTTAGATGAGTGTCTGTACTGTGTATCCAAGCTGTAGTCTTGAATTACAAGCTGCAGCTGTTTGGCTGAAGAGGTGACAAAACGTGTGTTAGATATAGTTGTGTATTGACCAACACGGTTCCATAGGTAGAATTTTGTATGCATTTTTCCAAGAGGTGAAGAGTCTCCTGTGCTTTAGACTGTACTATCTAGTTGAAGATTTATGTTGTGGCAAATAAAATAAGGCAACGTCAGTTCAAACAGTGGTAATGGTATGCCAGTGTATGTAAAAATATACCTATGGGATCATATAATAATAATAAAAAAACCAGTTTCGTGTAGGTAAGCAGTAACTACAAAAGTATTGTAGAAGTGAATGATAACATTTAATCTCAGGTCCTGAGGAAGTTCTGACTTCCGTGCCTGTGAATATCTTTTGATAATTATTTCATTGCTCCTACAGATGACGAGTTAAAGATTAGAGTTTCCTGTGGAAAGCCCAGTCAGGGAATTCTGATTATAAGAGGAGATTGTGAGAATTGCACTTTTTATTATTTGGGAGTTAGGACAGAGAGATAGTTGAACAGTAATTAGAACAGAAATTTGATACTGGTTGGATCTTTTAAGTTTATTTAAAAAAATTGTTCCTAATATTATTAATTACCGTAAGAAAGCACATAGGAATGAAATGCATAGGTCTTTGTGATGAAGTTTATGGTTATATTTGATGGAGTAGGCACTATTATTCTGATCTTAAAAAAATAATTAAAAAACCCTCTCAAGTCTACAAATAATAGTATACTGAAAGTCAAATTTCCTTGGAAACAGGAGATGCCATGGAAGCAAGATCTTTAATCTGTGGTCTTGTTCTTTCTTGACTGAATTCAACTTCCTGCGCAGTCTGGATTGTCATTCCCTGGCATGTTGGTTGTAAATAGAAATATTTTAAGAGATCAAGTAAATATACTTCAACAGAATAAATATGGATGTTTTGCATTTGTTCGTAGGAGACTGTCCTCTTCAGCAACAGTTGTGGTATGGCTGAATGAAATTCAGGCTATTGGAAGCTACTAACTGATATTAGAGACTTCCCCATTTAGATTCTTAAATAGCTTGTTGGGAAAATGGAGGATATATTTAGTAAGGTAAATAATTCAAAGGAATGGTTTCTTCAGCAAAAGGTGACTTATTGGATATTTCAGGAGTGGTGCAACACTTATGCAGAACTGCGTATGCCCTCCCTTAGAAAGTGCCTGGCGTCCCCTCAAAACGCAGATAAGCCAGGTAGCAGTGTCACAGTTTGTCCTGAGCTGCCATAACTTCCTTTTCTTGGGTCCTTGTTCTTGCACACCGGATACAGGAATCTTCACTATAAAATTCTAAGGCACTTGTTTGCATTAGGAGGTTGTATGATTCAGAGGTCAGAAGAAGGCTTAACAAAATAAATTATAGACTTACTGTCTTGGACAGACAAGAAATAAATACACTTTTATTGTTTTCAGGTAGGGAACTAATTTTTTATACAGAAGTTTAATTTTCAAATAAAATTTTGAGTCTTCATTGGCTTAATTTTTGTTGGATAGGTTTCATAATTTTGGAAAGTTTTTGCCCTGTGAAATCTCAAATTAAGGTCACTTTTCACTAGATCTGTCGTCATATAGTGTGTACACACCACCAAAGATAAGCACTTCCAGTGGTGCAGAGCAGAAGAGTCAGCAAAGGATAGGGCTAGACATTTGGCTAAAGATACGTTGGCTCGTTTCCATTGGGAAAAATGTTATGTAGTACAGTGCCCAAATGCTGCTCATAAGGTAAAGCACATAAGGTTCAGTTTATCCACCTTTGAAGGTTAAAGGACTTGAATCATTCCTGGAGGGTGTGATTGGGTTTTTGTTTGTTTGTTTTTGGTTTTTAACCCTTTGGTCCCAAAGAATCCCGATCTGACTCGGAACAGTAAGCAATTAAACTTAGTGGCTAAAACCCACACGTCCTCTGTTGACTGTAAAGAATATGCCCCTTTTCACCTTTGAGATGAATTAGAGGTGTTAGTACTGTGATTTGTACTTTATGGTTTATTTCCGTATTTCCAGAGCTTTTTCACTGATTCCCAATTCATAAGGAGGATTTATGAGTCTGAAAATGTATAAACCTTCTGGATGGTACTTAAGATCAGTTTAGGCCCTTCTCTTGAGTAACACTAACTATTACCATGAAATAATAAAACAACCCACAAAAGTCAGTATGACATAAAGCAATATTGTTTATGGCATAGTGAATATTTTACATTCAATTCACTTTTTTTTTTTTTTTTTTTTAATAAACATACTATACAAGAAAGTTCATTTTAATGAAAAATTAAATCTCAGTTAGTAAAAATTACTTAACATTCACTTTTTTTTTTTTTTTTTTTTTTAATAAGAAAGATCCACTGGAGAATCAGTACAAAATGGAAAAACAGCAAGGGAAATGAGGGGAAGAAAATTTGGAGATCTTCTGCCAGGGGAGAGAAGCACCATCGTCATCCCACAAGCCATTATCATATAGTTCTCAACTAGTGTTCAACAAGTATTTATTTACCTCAGAGGCCTGACATACCACCTGTTTCCCTTTGCTGTGGCACAGGGACTATCCTCATCATAGACATATTTGTCATTGTTATACTGAGTAGAAACACCAGTGTAGGTATGCACTGATTTACTTTTGTACTTCTTCTTGTCTATGATTCTGGTGACTGTCAACTTCAGTCAGCAATGAGAGGTTCTTACTGTCCATCTTCAGACTAAAATCTTGACACTCAATAAGCTTATCCGTGCTTACATATTCAAAAAGTAACCACCTGAATGTATATTATTCCTGTTTATACTCCCATTACTTGTATCTTAAACCAAGCTTTTATTACATGAAGTTGATGAAGGTCTTGTATTGTTTACAAGAAGACAATTTCAGGCTGGAGTTAGCAGGTTAATTAGTAGTCACATTGATAAGCCTGCAGTTTTCTTTTAAAAAGACGTTTAGACTGACAGCAGATCTCCTCCATGGATGATTCTGAGGCCAGTATGGACTGTTGATCCCAGTTTGAGTATATCACAGTATATTTTGAGTTTCCATGCATTTTTAATAGCCCTGTTTAACACTGATCAGATCAAGAAATGTAAAATGTTCTCTTCCAGCCTTTTTCAAAGAGGATGAATCTTGATCAGATAAACACCAGATATTTTTATTGTTCCAGTGATGATTTTCACTGGAAGTAAGATATGAATGAAACTATGTATCTGCTATACTCGCTAGTTTTCATATTTATTATAGCTGTAATCACATTTAAAAAAAAAAAAAAAAAAGAGGGCTTCTGGACTTGGTGTAAAAATTATTTAGAATGCTGGCATTAGCACTGTCAATTAGTAGACCTCTTACAAAATCAGTTTTGTATTAAATTGTGTTGAAAACCATTAAACCTTTGTGGAAAGTTTCCTCCTCTTCATCCCCACCCCCATCCCCCAGGAGTTAGTCTTTTGTAAAGATTTTAAAGAAAACTCAGTTTTTAAAAGCATAGAAGTAGTTTTCTTTAGGTTAAGTCCTATGTAAGAACACAGTAGTACTTAGCTACACAGTTTTCCAAGATACTTAAAAACCAATATCTGATTTCCTTTTTGCCCTTTGGTACAAAGAAGATATTTCTAAGGATTTCTCGTGTTGCAATTCCCACTCTATAGCTTTGTTTCAGTCAGATAATAGGGCTTAATTTTAAAATGCTTGTCCCTGATGCATTTTTCTCAAAATATATCTGAAGTTAACCTTTTTTTGTTCTACTAGTATTATTCATTTCCTCTTACCTTTCATGTAACTAGTTTGATGAAGTTACTCATAAAAACCTGTTGGTGTTACAAATGTCTTTGTCCGTCAAGAGTAAGATATATATGATTTTGAAGAGGATACCTATCAAAGTTTTGAGTCTTCTAGAGTGGTACAGTACACCAGTAATAACCAGAGCAAAGAAGTAACCAACAGTAACAACAATGTTAGAAGACAAGTTTGCTAAAGAATATCAATTAATTAGATTAATTTATTTTCCATTAAATCAATACAAATAATTAATTAATGGATCTAGTAACACAGCACAGCTTAGTTCTATACAGTATCAGCCTGGGTATTGATGATAAGAAAAAAATCCTATTCCAAGTGTTTCTTTTGCTGGGAAATCAAGAAAACTCTCAAAAGGGTACATAAAAAGAAGAAAAAAAAAACCCCAATAGCCTTGTGCTAAATAAATAGCAATTAGATGTTGGTAGTGACATGATAACAATAGTTTCTCCAGTAGTATTGGCATAATAGTCTGATATTATTGATAGTCATGATATATGAATCCACTGTAAAATCTTTAAAATTAAAGTATATTGAACTGTTGTATTTGGTAGCAGTTCAGTGGCAATGATGGCAGAGGAGAGGAGGAGGAGGAAAGTAAAACGTAAGAGAAAATTACTAACCAGTAAAAATGAATGTCAGCTTCTGACTGCCATTCCGTGGTCTGGTTTTCTTACCTTGCAAATCTTTAAATATTTTCAAGTTCTTTGGCATGAACTGGGGAGATAAACCACAGTTCCTCTCCTCCTTAATCTTCACCCACAAGAGTAACAAAATATTATAATGCATGGTGACATTTCATATTATTGCGGACTATAGTGTTTTATACTTCTATTTTTAGTAGCAATGTCTCTTCTATGAAGATGTCCATCTTGAAAATCTAATTATTTTCAGAAGAATTTCTGTTACCATATAGCATGACAATCTTACACAGCCTGTGACAAGCAGTGCAGCAAGCTGTTTCCGTCTGTATTATTAACCATGGCTGACCATTATTATCAATATTGCTATTATATTTTATACTTTGATTTCAAACCTCTTCTCTTTTTCTAAAAGCAGTCTTGAAGTTGACAGTGTTTAATAGTACAACTTACTTGAGTTGGTTGTCTGTGTGTCTGTGATGGATAACATCCGGTTCAACTCCTAGTTTAGTCCTGGATACTTGTTCTACTCCAAGTGTTATAGGTTCCCTCTCTTTTTCCAGAGCTCTCTGTGGTGTGACAGTCTCAAGTAATGTTTGCTATCTTCTGCCTTTTTGATCAGCGTGAAGCAGAAACTATATGCAGAAATTGTGCTATATCCAGTTCTACTCACCTTAGTACAAGAAGATGTAAGGAAAAAAAAAAAGAGGAAGGTGCCCAAAGCATCAAGCAGTGAGATATCTGAGTAACTCTTAGACTGTAGTATGTGAGAAAGATTAAATTCTAAGAACACTTACCTTTTAATAAGGTGATAATTTAAAGGGTCATGACAAAAGGCTGTTGTTAGTATTTGAAAGTATAAACGTCTAAAAAACCATAGTATCTTTACAGGAGTTATAATGAAGAGGAATGGGTTGAAACTGAAAGGGAAATTTTCGTTGAACATTAGGCAAAACGCTATAGTGACTTCTTTTCCATTAAGGAATAATTGTTTTAAGGAAGTTCTGTAAAAGCAGCTCTTGATCTTTAAAACTGAAATGGGCAAAGTATGATAATAATATCAGAGGGTCGGTTCTGTGTTTCCAGGGCAGCACAGGCATGGTATAATTGGCCTTCCTACAGGCTGAGTTCAGTGATACCAAATTAGTTAACTAAGCATTATTCTATGAATCCCATGTGCAACATTAGACAAAACACTGCAGTGGATCTTGTATGATTACTAAACATATTAGAATCATAGAATCATTTAGGTTGGAAAAGACCTTTAAGATCATCAAGTCCAACCTTAAACACTGCCAAGTCCACTACTAAATCATGTCCCTAAGCACCACATCTACACRTCTTTTAAATACCTCCAGGGGTGGGGACTCAACCACTTCCCTGGGCACCCTCTTCCAATGCTTGACAACCTTTTCAGGGAAGAAATTTTTCCTAATGTCCAATCTAAACCTCCCTTGGCGCAACTTGAGGCCGTTTCCTCTTGTCCTATTGCTTGTTACTTGGGAGAAGAGACCGACACCCACCTTGCTCTGACCTCCTTTCAGGTAGTTTTAGAGAGTGACAAGGTCTCCCCTCAGCCTCCTCTTCTCCAGACTAAACAACCCCAGTTCCCTCAGCCGTTCCTCATAAGACTTGTKCTCTAGACCCTTCACCAGCTTCGTTGCCCTTCTTTGGACAAGCCCAAGCACCTCAATATCTTTCTTGTAGTGAGGGGCCCAAAACTGAACACAGTATTTGAGGGGCGGCCTCACCAGTGCCGAGTACAGGGGGATGATCACTTCCCTAGTCCTGCTGGACACGCTATTTCTGATACARGCCAGRATGCCGTTGGCCGCCTTGGCCACCTGYGCACACTGCCGGCTCATATTCAGCCGGCTGTCGACTAGCACCCCCAGGTCCTTTTCCGCCAGGCAGCTTTCCAGCCACTCTTCCCCAAGCCTGTAGCGTTGCATGGGGTTGTTGTGACCCAAGTGCAGGAGCCGGCACTTAGCCTTGTTGAACCTCATGCAGTTGGCCTCAGCCCATTGATCCAGCCTGTCCAGATCCCTCTGCAGAGCCTTCCTACCCTCGAGCAGATCGACACTCCCGCCCAACTTGGTGTCATCTGCAAACTTACTGATTGTGCACTCAATCCCCTCGTCCAGATCATTGATAAGGATATTAAACAGAACTGCCCCCAGTACTGAGCCCTGGAGAACACCACCTGTGACCGGCCGCCAACTGGATTTCACTCCATTCACCACAACTCTTTGGGCTCGGCCATCCAGCCAGTTTTTGACCCAGTGAAGAGTACGCCCGTCCAAGCCATGAGCAGCCAGTTTCTCCAGGAGGATGCTGTGGGAGACTGTGTCAAAGGCTTTACTAAAGTCCAGGTAGACCACATCCACAGCCTTTCCCTCATCCGCTAGGTGGGTCACCTTGTCACAGAAGGAGATCAGGTTAGTCAAGCAGGACCTGCCTTTCATAAACCCACGTTGACTGGGCCTGATCACCTGGTTGTCCTGTACGTGCCACATGATGGCACTCAAGATGATCTGCTCCATAACCTTCCCTGGCCCCGAGATCAGACTGACAGGCCTGTAGTTCCCTGGATCCTCCTTCTGGCCCTTCTTGTAGATGGGCGTCACATTTGCTGACTTCCAGTCAACTGGGACCTCCCCGGTTAGCCAGGACTGCTGATAAATGATTGAAAGTGGCTTGGTGAGCACTTCTGCCAGCTCCCTCAGTACCCTTGGGTGGATCCCATCCGGCCCCATAGACTTGTGTGTGTCTAAATGGTGTAGCAGGTCACTAACCATTTCCCCTTGGATTACGGGGGGTTTATCCTGCTCGCTGCCCCCGTCTTCCAGCTCAGAGGGCTGGGTATCCAGAGAACAACTTACTATTAAAGACTGAGGCAAAGAAGGCATTAAGTACCTCAGCCTTTTCCTCATCCTTTCCTCATCCTTTGTCACTATGTTTTCCCCCACATGCAATAAAGGATGGAGATTGTCCTTAGCGCTCCTTTTGTTGTTAATGTATTTATGGAAACATTTTTTATTGTCTTTTATGGCAGTAGCCAGATTAAGTTCTAGTTGGGCTTTGGCCCTTATAATTTTCTCCCTGCATAACCTCATGACATCCTTGTAGTCCTCCTGAGTTTCCTGCCCCTTCTTCCAAAGGTCATAAACTCTCCTTTTTTCCCTGAGTTCCAGCCAAAGCTCTCTGTTCAGCCAGGCCGGTCTTCTTCCCTGCCGGCTCATCTTTTGGTGCATGGGGACAGCCTGCTCCTGTGCCTTTAAGATTTCCTTCTTGAAGAATGTCCAGCCTTCCTGGGCTCCTTTGCCCTTCAGGACTGCCTCCTAGGGGACCCAATATTGAACCTCTAAATGTTATACTTTCAAAGTTTAACAGGTATTGTGTATATTATAAAAACCATGCCTTCCATTATTACAAAAATAAGTTCAACCTTGCATTTCAGCAGTCACACAGTGAGCAGGAGCCAGGTTTATCAGAAACTTATTTTGCAGTAAATTTAAGTTGCAACATGTATGTAAATTGAGCTTTGCCTTTCTAGGGATGTGCTTGTGCATGTATGAAGAATGTCACATGAAGAGTGTCAGTGAAATTTTCACATGCTTAAAGTAGAACACCAGCAGACAGAAGAAATGCATTTATGGTGTAAAACTGAAGGAAAGATGGAGTGAAGAACTTGTCTAATGTACAATCAAACCTTCCATGGCCCAAATGCAGGCAGTGTTGATTACAGTCATCGGTCTGTTGGAACTACTGCCTCTGTGCTACAAATCGCCTGTATCATTTCATGATAAACCAATAGCAGTAGTACATAATTGTCACTGCTCTTATTTGCATCATAAAATGACACAATCTGATGCCACAGTCTGAAATGTTTTATTTTTAACATGTTAATACAAACATAGGAAACATGATGTAAGAATACTGAGATGTTTCCATAAATATTAAATGCTGTGTGTAAGGATTTAAAATATAAAATGATAAAATTCAATACTAAAATTTAATAGTAGTGAATGGGTCATGGAAAAACATAAAAACAAGAATGAAAAATAGAACTAAGACATATAGAATGACATTCCAATCCATAATTTTTTTTACAGTTTATTCCCATACCAGACCTTTTCAAAGCATTTAGCTCCACTGAAAGTTTTTGAAAGTGTATGTTTTGTCATTTAAGATACTTCTAAGTATTTGGAAGCTAATTTCCTTTGGAAATCAGTATTTGGAATTTAGTTTCTTAGTCGTCTTTTTGGGCAGCCCTAGCAATTTAAGATTATTTAGAGTAATCTACAAGTTTTCTAAAATAGAGCACTGCAAAGTGATGCAGCTGTTTTAGCTGAACTTTTGAAAGGCTTCTTTGAAGTGTGGAGTTTTAGTTGTAGGGTGAAACTGGCACTTCCATGAAGGTGCAGGTGTTTACTCCCTAAGTGGGAGAAAATAACAAATAACTCTTCTGGATTTCTTTCCTAATAGGGAAAAACCTTGGCCAAACCAAAACCGAAACATAAGCCAGTCAAGGATATTTTTGTAATCAGATTGTAACAGTAGTGGAGCCAGTAAACTTTTCAAGTGAGTAAGTTTACTGACAAGACTCAGCCTGGAATAAGATTGTCTCATTTAAGTTTGGCATGTAGAACAAGATATTAGGAAGGTTGAAAGTATAGGTGAAAAATGTTTTCAGAACTCCCATTTGCTATGAAAAAGAAAGAGGAGGTGGGTTATCAACTCATCATCGCCAAAGCATCCAGTAGCCTAATTTGTAGGAGTTGTATTATTCCACAACTTGGTTCAGCAAAACAACAATCACGGTAAGAGGAGAGGAGAATGAATTCTTGTTTTGATTTGGTGCTTATTGCTCTGAGATTTACTTAGCCTCATAATAACACCAGCCATCTGGTTTCCAGAGGAAAAAAACTTTTTTTTCTTACTGAAAAGGCTAGGACATAACATGCACCATTTAAAAGCTCATTGTCTGGAAATGACATAATGACTTTGTGTTTTCAAATTATTAATTAGTGATTAACTCAGAAAACCAGCAGGTTATGCCAACTCTAGGGGAAATGCAATGTATTTTGTGCAACCTTGCAATTCCTACCAGTGAGGAATCAAATTAAAGTAGTAAAAAAGTGAGCAGCGATATTAAAGAAATTAAGTACATTGTAACATGCACTTCTAGTTTATTTTAAAAAAGTGTAGTTTGCTTATTTGTATTTTTGGGTTTATATACCTATATGTATAAAGATATGTAACTGTAAATGACATATAAATGTTGTTATTTTTCAATAAATCCTATTGTGTATGTGACCTATACTACAGTATGTATTCCTGAGAYGTGATGACGAAAGTTAGTTTTTTTCATGATGATTGTAAGATGTACTTGCTGATGAAGCACAGGTTAGTAGTCCATTATATTTTCGGTTAACACAATAAGTGCTGTAATGCTGTTATTCTTTGAAGATCTTAAAAAAAAACAAAAAACAAAAAACAAACCACATTTCATCCTTATGGTGCATCATTACATCCATATGGTGCATCATTGTAAACTACAGCAACTGTAGTTTGTAATTATTGTAACTAATCATAACTGACAATCTAGTGGGCAAAATGAGATCTGAATATCCACAGAAAAGAAACTATGCATTAATATTCCTTTGCAGTGTACCCTCAGGTTGGGATTGCTTTACACTGGAGGGACGCTGCTAATGCCCAGTTTGTGGCTTGTTGTGGCTAAATACTGCATTTTATTCCACCTGGCTTTTTTCAGACTATTTGGTTTCTATTAGAAATATACACTAATCATTTCTCTTACAATCTGATCTAAAGATTGAGTTCTAATTTGAGACCCTTCAGTTTTGTTCTGCATATTGATAAACTCCATTATGGGATTAAAAATAATGAATCCCCTGTAGATATTTCAAATTCAAAGCTGTAAGAATATAAGTAACTAATTACATAATTCTATAGCTCTTACATACTGTTAAGTAGTATTTTTATTGTATTTGTCAAACTATAAGAATCTCACTAAGCTGAATTACCATTCGTTCTAGTACGCACTTGCTAGACAAAGGTCATGAAGTTTGTGGTTTAGCTTATTCCTAACATCTCAACTTTCCTTTGCTGTTACTTTAGAACTACCAGTTACTTGAAGCATGGTGGGTTTTTTCATGTGTATCTGTTATATTACCTGCTGTGTTTTAAGTTTTTCCTTTAACTGTGCCATTGAGTTATGGATCGGTTTAGGTGTGCTTACTTTTTATTAAGGTCTAACCCAAATTGGCACTGAATTCTACATACAAGCTCTGTAGCTTTGATCATGTTATTAGAGATCAAATTTGGGCTGTCTTTCAGGAGCTCATTTTTCTGCAGTATTCTCTGTTTCGCTTATATTAGGGTCTTGGTTTAACCCCAGCCAGCAACCAAGCACCACACAGCTGCTCTCTCACTCCCCACCAGCAGGATGGGGGAGAGAATTGGAAGAGTAAAAATGAGAAAACTCGTGGGTTGAGGTAAAGACAGTTTAATAGGTAAAGCAAAAGCCGCACACACAAGCAAAGCAAAACAAGGAATTCATTCACTGCTTCCCATCAGCAGGCAGGTGTTCAGCCATCTCCAGGAAAGCAGGGCTCCATCACGCATAACGGTGACTTGGGAAGACAAACGCCATCACTCTGAACGTCCCCCCTTCCTTCTTCTTCCCCCAGCTTTATATGCTGAGCATGACGTCATATGGTATGGAATACCCCTTTGGTCAGTTGGGGTCAGCTGTCCCAGCCGTGTCCCCTCCCAACTTCTTGTGTACCCCCAGCCTCCTCGCTGGTGGGGTGGTGTGAGGAGCAGAAAAGGCCTTGACTCTGTGTAAGCACTGCTCAGCAATAACGAGAACATCCCTGTATTATCAACACTGTTTTCAGCACAAATCCCAAACATAGCCCCATACAGGCTACTATGAAGAAAATTTACTCTACCCCAGCCAAAACCAGCAGAATTAGAAAAGACGGGGAAAAAAAGCGATAATAATTTGAAGAGAAATAGCAACCTGTGAGAGAAGTCATGAGTTCACTGCTGAATTCTGGACCTAAAAAGTCCAGATTCCTTTAAAAATTAAGAAATTAATTAATTAGTTAATTTTAAGAAAACCGACTCTATTCCAGCCGAAACCAGGACACTGCTTTTTTGATGCTTTTTTGATTTAATTGCATGATGACGTACAGAGATGAGAGACCAGTTTCCATCTGAGGAAATGCAGCTAGAAACAAAAGATGCACAGGAATAATCTGCAGCTACATACAAAAATAGAAAATATTAAATAAACAGAAGAAAAAAGACCCCTTAATTTTCTATAGCAGTATAGAGTGTCTTTGCTGTATGAGAAAGATGTATTTTGTCTTGAAACTGGGGATGTGAAATTGCAGTGAGTAATGAGTATGTATTCCTCTGATCCCTTAATGTACTTGATGTGAGGTTCCTCTTTCATCGTAGCTAACATGCTGGCCATTAAATACAGTGCAGCAGCATCATTAGTGGCTTCAAAGTGCTCCTACTTGCATCACATTTTTCCCTCCAGCAGGTGAGTGAGAACAGTGATTAGCAAATACCAGTATCTTCACTCACTATGCCCGTGATTGCCAGAGAAGTTCTGTGTTTGGAGTAAAGGCTCTGTTGGAGTTGGAGGTAGAGAGTGAACTTGCCATCATTGCTCTGAAAAGCTTTATGCTCTGAGTGTGACTTGGCCATGTGTAAGATAAAATTCATCCTATCTGGGATATGGTGTTTGAAGCTGCTTTGCTATAGCAGTACTTGATAAAGGAGATAGGCTGTGGAGAAAGGCTTCCTGAGTAACAGGCAGTGTGTTACTTACTTGTTTGAGATCCTGAATGGTGAGATTAGGACATGCAAAGAAGTTTCTGTTGCTTACCAGTATCACAGTTTGCTATGTCTGGAGGAAAGGATTCACTGAAAATTTCTGGATCCTGAATCGTCAGAGGATTTCATTGGACTGTTTGGAGCAAGCATGCCATAGATGTTATCTGACAGGTGATGACTGGCTGGTGTGGATGTGTCTATTCCTTGTTCTCTTAGGTTAAGTTAAAAAAAAGAACTACAGGAGTGAAATAAAGTGAAAAGGGAGTTGGAGTATTTTCCTAAAATTGCACCTTTAATTTTCATATGCTTTATTGGTTGTAAGATGCAAGAGGAGGGAGTTTCCTTTAATGGAGAGGTGAATTATCAAAACTTAGAATACCTTACCTGTAGAAAACAATATGAACATATGTTTAAAAAAAAAAGTTCCAAATATCTCATACATTTTTTCTTTTTTATACACTTGTATAGATATAAAAATCAGTGACACTTCTCATAGATGTATGAAACATTAAATATCTGAATTTTTATTATATAGATACATATAATTTTAGTGAAAGACACAGAATTAAGAAGCCATCTTCTTACACAAAATTTGTTTCATTTCTCCTTTTTTAAGCCTGTAAATTTAAACAGTATTTTCATACTTATCTAGCTGAAACAATCCACTGGAACTGGATAATATTTGCATCAATGTTAGGTATGTATCATGGGGCAAATTACATTGCCAGTATTTCAAATTAGATTGCCAGTAGTTTCAAAAATTGTTTTGTAAAAGTTAGCAGATATGAATCATACAGAAATAAATGATGTGTTTAAAAACTATAAAATGTACCATGATGCAGGGAAAAATGCTTTAGGGATAAAATTTCTGTGTAAGCAAACAGGAAATTTTCCTTGCTTGCTCTATGTTACATTTAATAAAACTACTGATAAACTACCATTGCAAAATTACTCCTAATGTAGAAGATTATCTACAAGCATCACAGATCCATCTCTGAGAGCTTTATGCCCAACCTCCTGTTTGCTTTGTAGGCTTTAGTTAAAAATTCCCTTCAGGAAAATTGGTGCATTGTGGTACTGTGGTAGTTCTGTGTTGCTGCTGTGATTTTAGTAGGGTGTTGAGTCAGGATACTCATCCTGTCACCTCTGTTCTTCTCTTCCTCCTCTCGTACCACCAGAAATACACAGAACAGCATCTGCTGTGGAGCATCTGCTGTGAAGCTGTTACGACTGTAGGTAGAATTAAGACAGCTAAGACAGACAGTAAGTCTTCTTCTCACTCCATATCTTTGCGTTCGACAAGATCTCTGTGAAAATTTGATCCTCCCAATTTCTTTTGCTATGATCTATAGCATACAAGAAGTTACAATCTTGACTGACTGAGATGGCACCTTCTAACAATGAGCGCTTTCAGAGAAGAGTCCATTGTCAATCTCGGAGGCTGCAAGTGCGGCTGATTAAATTGGTAAATGGATGATCAAGATGGGACAGTAGTAGGAGGAACAGGGCTAGAACAATTAGTGGTGCAGTTTATGAAATTACTTTTGTCGTTGTTAGCACCTGTTACTAGTTTCCAAAATCTGGTTTCAGCTGGAATCAACTTCTTTTTGAAATCTTTCGTGTGGGAAAGTAGTTAATGATTTGTGTTTGGGTTTTTTGTGTGAATATTTCTGTTTTCTTGCTCTCTAATATAATAGTACAATGCTTGTTCTAAATTAAAGTGCCAGTGCAAAAACCTCTTCCCCCTTCTTTTCTAGTTTAAATCACTTTCTGTATTTCAATTACCCACTTTACCCTAGAGCAAGAACAGATACTGTTGTTTCTGTTATTTTTCCAAATGATATAAATACATCGTAATTAATACTTTTAAAAAAAGCCCTTCCCAAGATGAAACTTCTACTACCATTTTTTGTCACAAGACAGAACAATGTTGCTAATTCTAGAAGATCCAGATAACCTTCTGTTTCATTCTTTAGAGTATTGAAACACACTTTGTAGGTTTTACTTTCATACAGTGGCATGGGATCAGTTAAGATGCCTCTGAATTTATACCCTTCACTGCTACCAGTTTTGCAGTCACACTGGCATCGTAGTACCAAGGAAGTCACTATTAAAAATTCCACTGACCTTTATGCCTGGGAGTAGAAATTCCAGAATGAAGTTGCAACTATTAAATCTTTTGTACTGTCACTGTGTGCATTGTATCTTACAAAAAAAGTTGTTCCTTATGGCATTTAGAGACACATGTAGAAAGATCCCTACCTTGAGGGTTTTATAGTATGGCAACACTTTGACTGCCAGCAGGTGGGAAGATTTGAGGAGAGGAAAATTGTATAAGTGCCTTTTATAACACTTGTATTTCAAAACAATTTCAGTTCTTTGGCAAAACATCATACTCTTCATTTGGTAAATGAATATGATCTTCCATGATTAGTTCTGTCTGTACACGCTGTGTAATAACGGTACCACACACCACTTGCCTTTTTTTTGTATTCTGTCTGTGCTCATGTTGAGGTAAAATTGATAAACCCTCAGGGTCATCTGCAGGATGAATATGTCCTTTCAGACTTCTATGAGCCAAACAAGGTGCACCTTGCAAAACAGAGCCGCAACAATAAAAGAATTGCTGTGACTCTTATATGGATAAGGGTATTGGAGGACTAAACCTGTATTTCAGCATAAGCCCCAACTTGAAAACTGAGGTCTGACATTTAACTGCAAGGGTCTTTGCAGCTCATGTTCCATGCACATCTTTTTTCTTTTTTCCCATGCAAATGAAACTTTGGCATTAATGGTACACTTGCTTACCATTTTTTGAAATGAATGTCTCCCTAAGCATGTTTTGAATGGTCACTTCTTCATCATTTCACTTTTATTGATTGGAAATATTCTGGGCTTGGCTCTAAGAGCAAACTGACTATAGGCACTGTCAGTTTTATTGTGGCCTCTTGGTTAATGGTACAAGAAATGAAGACGAGGATAAATGAAAGTGAAGTTCCAAATTACTGGAACATTTAAAGGTCTTTGAAAAGTTTATATACAAGCACAGTTAATGCTGTCATGCACCAAAGTGCCAAAAGACCTAGCAGTGAAGAATATTAATCTACTTTTATAAAATCAAAGGGTTCATATTTTTTGCTGTAAAGAAATAATTTGAATAAAATTTGACCCTTTCTACAATAGTCTGTGGGTCAAATTGAACCTACTATTAAAATTCTCTAATATCTTCCTTGTATTAGCATTTCAAAACTCAATTTAAATATTCACAGAGCTCTTTTTTTAATAAACTTAACAAAATTCAGGTAATTTCCTTCAACTTTCTTGATTGAAGGAAGGCAGTAGGTACAGATATAAAAAAGATGTACAGCTACAAGCAAAACCTGAAATCAATTATATATAAGAAATAACATAACACATGGAAAGAAATTAATCAAAAGGAAAAATTTCTGCTATATGATTTTCTTGGTCTGCTACCTGCAGGCAAGGAACGTAAATGAAAAAAAAAATCAGCATTCTTCTTGCAGATAAGGGGAAAATTAATAAAAATGTTTCCTTCCTACCAGATCCCCTGATGCAACTTATGTTAAAAGTGAGTGGCTGCAGGAAGAACTTACGTGTTTAAAAATAACTCCTTTTTTTTTTTTTGGCTACAGAAATATACTTTTATACTTTATTTTTGCTGTTAAGCTCAATTACGTCAGGTTGGTGTGGATTTATAGTGTCCAAAGAGCAGCTCTTTTCCATTCCTTTTTCTATTAAGTTGGTCGTTAAATCATGGTCATAAAGTTTCTCCCAGTCTGAAAGTGAGAAATGGTTCATTCTGCTTGGGTGCCACAATGAAGTTGTAAGGATTCGCTCACAAATTGGTGCAATCTTCCAATCTGGACAAAACTTCCGAAGTTCAGCCAGTTCACACAACAGACTGTAGAGGTTCAATGTGCACAGGTAGCATTGCTTCTCTTGAGTATAGCTATAAAGAAGTAACAGGAATTACAGAAATAACTTAGTTAAGCTAAACAGAAAACTCAATGGACTGAAGAGGGAAGGATTTTGTTAAAAGTGGGAGTGGTTTGTTTGACAAGTATTGACCTTCTTCAGTATATTTAAGGTTTTTTTCTAAACTGGTTTCCCAGTTTGTGCTTCAGTCACCTACTGCCAACAGCATGCTTATTTTT
This sequence comes from Phoebastria nigripes, assembly GCA_035582835.1. Lineage (NCBI taxonomy): Eukaryota > Metazoa > Chordata > Aves > Procellariiformes > Diomedeidae > Phoebastria > Phoebastria nigripes. The sequence goes on from JAYKAV010002956.1 coordinate 316,674, forward strand.
TAAGCTATTCCTGCATTGGTCACTTTGTCAAGTTTAGGTATTGCCATCTACCATCAAACAGAAGAGTATTTAGGCACCTCGCTTGGCCCTTTCTCTCTATTCTCATGGATTTATGTGATTAAAGTATTTTCAGTTCTCACAGGGAGGAAGGGAGAGGCAGTATTTTTTACGATGAAAATTGAAAATTGGGATCACTGTTAACTAAAAGCCAAGAGAGAGAAGTAGTGTTGACAATCATGGGGTCAGGTTGTTGGGGTGGGGGAGCAACTAGTTCAGTAGGAAAACTTTTATTACCATTTTCCTTTATTAACATCTATGATGTTAGCTTCAGACTTGTTGTGTACTTCCATTTCTGTGATTCATCTAGATACCTCTAGTTAGAGGTTCTCCTTCTCAGGGGAATATTGAAAGTCTCAGTGATTGAACAGTATCTGGCAGTCCTAGTGCTCGACAGAAACTGAAAATTTATTCTGATTGCTACAGCAATATATTCATCTCCCGTATTTTATCAGTCTGTGTCTTCACCCTGGTTGAACATACAAGGTCTGACATATTTGAGCCTGGACACTTAAAAAAATTTCTATAAAACCCAAGAGAAAGCTAGCTTCCCAGCGAGGAACTTGGGAGTATACTTTTGGTAGTGTCTTGTAAAAATTTCTTCCCCAAAAGAAGGAGAAGCTGGATTGTTTCTGTTGGGGTTGTTCAGATCGCTGTTAAACTTGTCTCCAGGCTGCTGTAAAAGCATAGTGGTTGGAAACCACTCCTTTGAGTTAGCTGAAAGGATGAATATGTAGCTAAGAAGTCTGGTATAGAAATCTTCCCAGGAGGAAGCGAACTCTGAACTACTGTGTGGTGTCTTCACCCCCACTGCCCTATTTAAAATGAAAGAAGTTGAACCCTCTTTTATATTTTTAATGTTCCTGACTGAATTTTTAGGAAAAAAGTTCCCTATGTGTCTTCCACATGTGAATCAATATAAAGTGTTTGCCTGTTGGTTTTCTTATGTAATTGTTTGTATTTAGAAGAAAATGTTCTTGTTGAAACAGGAGACAAATGGGTTGATTTTTCTGAAGGTTTTCCCTGTGTTTATAATCAGAGACCATCACATACCTAGGTTTTACCATAAGCTATGGATAATCCGTGTGTGGCAGCATGTTTTCCTAGGAAATACTGGACAGATCACACAGAACATGCAAAATGCATGATGTTGATCCAGTGAATTTCAGGCCTCTCTGATTTATCGGAGTTGTTATTACTTAATGCTACTACTACTAATTATACTCATTAACCTCTCCCCAGCCACTCACTGTCAAGTATTGTAGGCTTTCTGAAGCATTCTTAATTTGTTAAGAGCACTGATTTATGTTGCTGCTCTGGGGATGTAAGAGAATATTGGTAGGTGGGAAGGAAGCTAAGCACTCAACATTTTCATGAGATAATTATTTCGGTGATACTTTCCCACTGTAGGATACATACACTTTAAGTGCAAAGCACTGGACAGAAAAGCATATAAGCACGTGCTTAATTTGAGCGTGCCTTTAAGTGGTTTCATTTAGGGAGAAGTCTGATGAATTTGACTATGAGAAATTATTACAGAACTTACTTACCCAGTTTAATGTTACTGAATTTCAATTATTTCATTATGGTTATAGTAGGATAAAACTGGAGTCATGCATTGCTGTATCAGGACTAACGTGCTCAAGGGGTCCGATGCTCAAATTTGTGTTCAGAGGAGCGTTTATTGTAGCAAAAGCGTCTTTTGTTAAGTGAACGTAACCCCTTTTTTGGTGTTTCATTCTCACACTTTTCCATGTTATTAAAATTCTTACAGTGTTGGTTTTGTTTTGCTAAACGTGGCCTATGCTTTCAAGTGTTGAGGTAGCATCTGTTACTCACTGTGTAAAGATTGCCACTTAGCTAGCTATCTTTGTATGTTTGAATCTATATGTTTGCATTTATATTGAAGTAGATGACTATTTGAGAAAGATTTATTTTTTTTTTAGCATTTAATACATTAATAGTGCTAAAAAATATGTGCTTGAGTGTCTGTAAATCTGGTACAAATTAGGGAGCACAGTTCAGATTTCCCCACACCTGGCTGCCAAGTGGCCTCAATCAGAAGTAATTTTCTCCATGAAGGCACATGCAGCTCACTTGTCAGCCTCTCCTCAGTAGATATTGTTATTTGTATCAAATTATATGTGATGATTTTTTGAAGTGGACTGCTGCGTCCACTAAGCCATACAGATTTCTGCCACATTGACTCCTTCATTGCTGTCACTAATTGCACTGTTTTCTACTGCCTCTTGTTTATCTGTTATTTGAAAAAATATTTGAGATTTATGGTCATATCAATAAATATTCATGAAATAGAGTAAGTACCAAGTGAATAAGTAAACTACCAAACCCCTCAAAATCTCCTGTGTTGTGTACAAGACAAGTATTTGCTTGTTTTATAAAGGAAATAGTTTTTTCAGGGCTTCATGCAAAATCTAGAATGAAGTAATGGAGACTTCATTTGTCTTCAGTACCCCCATTTAAGATTAGAAATTGAGTTTTTACCTAGTGCATTTGGGAATTCTTAACTGTTTATCATGTAGTTAATCTGAAGCATTTCAGAATCATCTCTCCTTAGATTACATCACATTCTTTTACAAAGTGCTAATAGGAAAAGGATTGCTGAAATGAGAAGACAAACATCAGACTATCTCTCTGGAATTAACTATTCAACTAAATTCTTAAACCATTTCAGTTTGAAATTTTACTATTTTATTTAAGAGTCTAATCATATCTCAGAGCTGTTTACTGTCAGATCACTGTGATGCTCAGATGAATTTCAGTAGTAGGAATTATTTGGATTTGCATTGCTGTGTCATTATGGCAGTTGTTGGTTGTAATGTCACACTTAATCAGCAGTTATTGAAAAGCATCTTTCGGCAGAACAGGAATGGGACCTTGACCCTGTTCCAGTTGAAATAGAAGCAGACATAGTACATGCTGTGCCATAGGTGCTTAATAACGTGATCGGTATAAGTAATGAGTGCAATACTATTAAATTGAATCAAAAATTTAAAAGAAATGCAGAAGGTAAAGTATAGTACTGAAGTAACTGATTAAGCTGTATTCAGACTGTTGAAGGTAATATATCAACATAATAACAACTGGGAAAAAAAGCACTATCAGAGAAAACAGTTGAAAGAAACTCTGTTATTTTTAAAGGCTTATTTATTTTTGTCTATATGACTCTCTATTTTTAAGTATTTTAAATCAGGGAAGAAGTTGAGTAGATGCTGTGTAGGCTGTTCCCTAGATAGAGGAGCTAGTAAACTTTGAAAACCGACCTAGACGTTTTTGAACCAGATTAAGTTCTTAGTTCTCTAGCTGACTTCATTTACTGATACCAGGAAGAGGTGGTTGGAAGCACGTGGCCAAATTAGGCAAACATAAACCTGCAGAGTTTATGTGTTTCCATTAATCAAGAATATGTAATTCCATACAATCTTTACTGTGAGATTCTGAAAATTTATTTTTATTCATTGTCTATTTATGTCCCAGTAATTAGATGGAGTTGTCAAGAATAGTGAGTTTAATCTGCTTATACTTACTAGTAAGTGGCTTTTGATTTTACTGTTTTCTTTAACCCAGTCTATGTTTGAGTGATAATTAAAAATAGCCGCAGAAATCAGGCATCGGTATTTCAGTTCACGTGAAACTAGCAACCAAGAAATACTTAATTTTGCAGTTGTTCTTGTGGACTGGTCTTACTCATGTTGAACAATGCCTTACTCTTTAGTTAAAGTTATCAGCTAAAATAAAGTTATCAGTTTATAGCTCTGGGCATGAGTTGAATGTATTTGAACACTGAAAAAAATAAAAGACAACTCAACAGGAATAAGACAGAATTTGTCCCAAGGATCAGGTTGTAGATGGGTGAATTAGACAAGGCAGCAGCAGCATGAAACCTAGGAAAATATTTATGCACTGATCCCTCAATTGCAACAAAAGTCATGCTGTTTTTTGGAGTGCAACGTCTGATGTCAGCCCCTGAGGTGAACTGTTATGTAAAGCTCTGATGCACGCCCATATGCGACTGGATAAACATCACTAGTTTTTATATGCGGGTTGGCATACGCAAAGCGAAACCCAGTGTAGATGCATGCATACCTCTGATCTCGTTTGGATGTGACAACATTTACGTTTATGTTTTCAAATGCTTGGACATGTAACTTTAGGAAATGTTACATGCCTGTTCATACATAGGATGTACCTATGGAAGCATTTGTCAAGAATTTTTTTTAGTCTGAGATTTGTTTAAAAAAATAAAGTCCCAACCTACAAAATGACAGGGGTTTGAACCTGTGCTGTGGAGCTGGTGTGTACATTGTTTTCCTTCTGCCTTCTTGGAAACAGTGTCAATGGAAATTACAAGGTGTGTGTTTCCATGACTGCTGCAAATGAAAGCATACCAACTGCACTTCTATTCTTTTCTTAATTAACATACGGTGATTATTAGCTTGCTGATTACGTACTGGTGACCTGATCAAACAAACCAGTTTAACAACTAGAAACAGACCTAAATGTCATGCACACATGCCAATTGGATTACTTTCAGGTATATTGCTTTTGCTGTATTTTTCAAGACACTTACTGAAAAAGTCAAATGACACAGAGCCAGTCATTCAGCAGGAAATCGACTTTCACTTTGGCTGAAGTTTACATTTTTTTCCCCAAATTTAAAATATTTGGAAAATTTATTAAAGGCATATGGCTGCTTTTGAAATGATGCAAAACATGGTATTTATCCATCTTTATACATGGCAGAAATTTACATTTCCCTAAAATAGCATATTTTTTGTTTCATTGTGTTTTTCCTTCCTAGTTTATTTATCCAGATGTTACCAGGAGTACACACCAATAAATGACTCTACAGACAATGTCACATCTTAATAATATTATGAAATCTGGAAGGTATTTTTTGATAGTTTGTGCAGAACCCCTTGTGCTTTCATTTCTGCCATGAAACTGGACACACGTAAGGTGCCCAAACTGCCCATGTTTAGCTGCAGTGCACTGCTCTAGTGCTTTGTTCTCTGTTCCATACAGTGCGATATCCATTCTTCATTCCCTGTGCATATGCAGTTGCTGGATTTTTTCCCAACATGGCTAGAAGGTGCAATTAACAGTAATGGATACTTTGATAGTGAGAATCTTTATTTCTTCAGCCATAATAATAGCCCCTTATTTTAGGAGACATATTGTTGAATGACAGCTAGTGTTGGTGAGTATGTGTCCACAAAAGTGGGTTCATTTGGTCAGATTCTCAGCTGGCACAAATAGTCATATTTCCATGAAAGATAGTAAGCTATATTAATTTATGGAATCCCAGCTGGGAATCTCAATCAATTTCAATAAAAAGTAACCATCATATTCCTCTGAAGGAAGAATTACACAACCTAGCCTAAAGTGAATTTTGCTGTTTTAATAAATGTAGGTAGTCACTGGTTCATAATAAATTACATAAAATTAGAGTGTAGTCAATATTTGATTTCTTTTAAAAATGTATCCCTTCCTTTTCATGGAATGCAACAGAATCATTTATGTATTGTATCTCAGCATGATAGATTATATAGGAATAGTGTATTTAATACTGGAAAACTATCCTATAAATACAAATTACATTTTTTTTCATTAGCTAGCTAGCTTTCATTTTGAGGAAGAAATACTCAGTCAATTATAAATGAGGCTGTGCTTTCATTGGAGAGTGAAATATGTAATTTTTTTCAAGCCTCAACCATGTATAATGAAATCTCTCTTTTGAAATCCAGTCTTAAGATGGATTTTGAAACATCCTGACATTTAATAAAATCTTAGTTAAATTAAAATATGTTCAGTTATTTCAAATCTCTATTTAAATCTAGGGTAAAATCCTACACCTCCACAAGAGATGTCTTTAGCAAATAGTTACTATTAACCAATGATTGTGAGGTGTGTGTATATAAGAAAGAAGAAATTTTAATTTTTGAGTACATTCCAATTGGTAACCTGGGTGTTATGTATTAGAGATCTATCAGGCACTGGCTCTTCAAGAGGATCTGTAGCAATAGTATGTCTAGGTAACTAGAAGAAGAATCAAAGACCTCAGGCTGCCATTTCAAATTCAGACTCGTGCCCTGCTTCGGTAACTGGCTTATGTTTCTGTAGCCCTCGGCTAGTAGTTTACCACGATGGTTGTTTGGCCTCTGGGAAATGAAGTGATAGTCTGTCCGAGTCCCGTCCATTGACTGGGAGTCTATTAAAGAGTCTAGCAAATGAATGATCACGGATACCGTCAGGTGCTGGCTGAAGCAAAATAGCAGAATAAGCTGAAGTTTATACTGTCAATACCTTTGTAGTAATTCACTGTTGTCAGTACTGTTAACTCAAGAAATGAAGCCTGTAAAGAGAACCTATTAAGTACTGTAATTCAGCATCAAAAAACAATGACTAACAAACAAGAGAAGGCCTTTCACTGTTTACATGGGTTTATAATATAGCTTTGATTTCCATTGTTAAAACTGTCTGCATTTAATACTAGAGCCCAATGAATAATGAAAAAACGCCCATGTGCGAGTATTATTAATACCTATTACTAATAACACTTTGCATATTCTGATTTGAAGTCATCAGGAAAACAGTCACTTTCAATTTCAATTTCCATAAAATGTTATTTGTCCAATTCTAATAAATGCTGAACACCGCCGTGGAAGATAAAACTAGCTAAAGACCTCCAGTTATAAGTTCACTAAGGTTTTATTTCACGTTGTCCTGTTAGATGGTTTTGCCACAGTGTTCCTGATTCTTTTTAAAGGGCCCCTTGAGGATGCCATTGAGGATGAAGAAGAAGAGTGCCTGTCTGAGGAAAATGATACTATCTCAAAAGAAGACTTTCCATTGGAGGAAAGCTTTTCTGCAGAGTTTGAGCCTGAAAATCTGAGCTGTGAAGAAGTGGAATACTTTTGTAATAAAGGTAATCATTGTAGCCCACCTCTTGAGGGAATTCTGGCCAAACTGTGTCCAGTTGGTCAAAAAGATTTTTTGGTTTAAAATGTACAAAAAGTTCTATTAATATAGTACCTTAAAAATAGGAAAATGAGTCACTTGTGGAGTTAAGTCTGGTAAGGGGTAAATATTTAAATGTGTTGGAAGATGTAGTTTTCAGGGAGGTGAATCGTCTTGCCTTTAATGTTTTCCTTCAAGAATGTTATTTTCTATGTATTTAACTGTAGCGAACAGGCCTCAGAAGTCAATTATTATCAGATCCGAAGCTAGCAATGCAGCATGTCTGTTCATTGCTTCTTTGCCTAGGAAACATTGCTAGAAAAACAGATTGTGTCTGTAGATTCTAGGATTAAAATAGAGCTTATTATAGAACTTATTATGCATGGTAGAAAACTAGTGATTTTTGAAAGAATAACTTTTAAAGTTGCAGATGCCTATTTGATGCATTCATTACTTGCAAATTATTGAAGATAGAGGTATTTTAGCATAAGCCACACCAATTCATTCTTACCCAGTGTTCAGTCTGCAAGGTTGTGCTGTTTCCCATTCAGCTGACAGAAAAAGCGCACTATCATGTACTGTTATTTAGAACACTGATTTAACCTTCTTCCTGCCAGATTTCCACTTGATTGCTTTATTGTTTGTCTTCTGCAGGTAAGGATGCCTATCAAATAGCTGGAATTGTTGTCGTGATGTTCTTCTTTTAGTCCACAACCCCCTCAGGCATTTGGATATCGATGATTTCTCTGTCTTTCTGTTCTTTCCCTGATACTGACATACATTTTCTTGTGATAGCTTGATATGCTCATGTTTTTGTATTATTTTCATCTGTCTTGGACAAAGTAGAATAAATCCGTTTGGATAGTCAAATGTTATGACTGCAGTATATTAGTCTTTCTTACAGAGTCTTCAGTCATCAGTTGGGAAGACATGAAAATGTATTTTCCACATGTCCTCTATGTAGCTTACAAACTTTTGAAAAAATAATTTACTTTTTGTGCTACAGGTTCTTGGTACTTAGTAAACCATCCTAAGAGATCAAAACAGTCTGGTCAGTAGTTTAGAGTTTAGCTGCTACAAATCTTACTGTGAAGGAAGAGAGACCAGATTATGAATGGAAATGCTTTACAAACAAGGGGAGTTAAGTGCTATTATAACTGTGCTGTAAACAAATACTACAATTACTGTGCATTCACTTGTTCACATGCCTCTCGGACACCATTTTCCTTAGCTGAAAAAAAGTACTGTTCCTGTTACTGGCATTACTAAATAATTACTTAAACCACTATTTGCATAATTGTTATACTGGTGTCTCTTGAGTTCCTTCTGTCAGCAATGGAAGAGTATGCACCACTATGAGTTCATATCAGTTTGATTTAGTTATTTCTCTGTACTTCTTGCTGCATTTCCAGGGCCCACCAATGGAAATACTACTGTTTTGGGTGAAATTCAGAAAAATACATGATTTTTTTTGTTTGTTTATAGCAATCAGTATTGCAAATTCATGTGGAATTTCAAGTTCCCTTTCATGAACATATCTTTCAGGGAAAACACTGAATCCAGGCCATTATATTAAACAAGATCATGAATTAAATGGGAATACATTTAAATCTGGATCTTGATTATCATATGTTTTATTAAGGACATCTGCTGATTCTTCAAGCTGAATACGTTTTGACTCCCCAGCAGTTTTTTTTCCAAGTGTGTTGTAGTTATAAAAGAATCTTAAACCTATCCACTGCAACTGCTGCAGAAGAGAAGTTGAAAAGGAAATTTCTGAGGATGAAGGGGCACGTAAAACCCCTAATCTACTTCCAGCTGAGGCAGTGTGACAGGAAGTCCCACTTTGAAGTAAGTTGAGAATATCCGTGGAAAAGGATGGAATGGGAGACTAGAAATGTATTGTTTTTTATTAATGTCTCAGCTTCTGTTGAATGTCCTACTTCTTCAGTGTCACATCTTAAGTGTCGTTAGCATGAGGCCACGTATGTTTTTCTGAGGATAAAACCCAAGAAGACAAAACTAATCTGGAAAGCAAATAAATTTCTTTTGTGCCCTTTTCTTAGTGGAAGGGTTTGTGACTGTATTATATAGTAAATACTAAAAGTGAGACTAATTCTCATTATTTTTGTCATGAATCTGTTAATCATTCATAACCTTTTTTTTCTTTGTAGTGCTTCAGTATTGAAATTAAAAGATGGTATGAGAAATAAGCCTTTTTTTCCTAAAAACATTTTTTCTTTAGCATCATGAATAAAAGCTTGAAAATGAGATATGTACCAAATAGGTTAGAGAGCAAATAAATGCATTCTAATTTCTGTTTTGAGGGCCTGACTTTCTGATTTGTGGTTTGCTCTTTGACAGTATTGGCAGCCTGTAAACCACAGGTATCTTCAAAGGAGGGAAAAATAAGTGTAGATCTGTGTTTTCTCATGGGACAGGTTTCCTTTTCCCGGAAAATATCAGAATTGGCATGGGAATCCTTTATGCTATCTCTGCATTCTCTTCTTGCTAGTATGGACCATTAAAGGTTCTAGAAAGTAAGGGGATTTTATTGGATAGAAATATTCGTATGTCCTGGCTCCCCATTTCCCTCCTCTGGGGTTTCTTCCTAGCTGACCCAGAACAAGAGGACAAATGATTAGTGGGGCTTCCTGCAGGAATCAAGAGACGTGGGCAACAAACGGCACAACTGTTGGGGAGGAGGTGTTTGTGAGGCTTCACCCATGGTATGTTTTTTGTTCTTCCCCAGCTATGTAAATCCGAGCATCACCTAAAACCAGAGGCTTTTAACTATCCAAACTAGGCACTGAAGGCAGAAATTTACTGAACTCACAATTCATTCAGATGAATGAAAGTAGAGGACGTACAGGTTCACAACTTGATAACTTTGACTTTTTGACTGAAGAGATTTTCCTGTCAAACTATGCCCAGTCGTGTTATAAGCAGAGAGCAGTCTCTTATTGTCTAAATTGCAAACAGCTAACCTTTATAAAGCCATACTTGTCATTCACACCTTATTAATTTGGGTTTGTGAGATTGATTCAGCAGAATAGTTGCCAGAATTAGAAGGCGAAGGCGAAAACCTCTGCAAAGTGTGAAGCAAATTAATCACATTGATTGAGCTACATGTCATTTTACAACTTCTCTGTTTGCAAAATTATGACTTTTGGCTATTATTTTTCCCTTCTCCCTTTGCTCATTAATGGCTTTTATGACAAGGAATCTGGAAAATTCCACCTCCCCCCACACTTTTGCAACACCACAAAACCACAATTAACTTTGCTATGTGTGAATAATTATTCCTATGTAGTCTTCATTTACACTCAAATGTGAAGACGTGAACAGTGTTTAAGCATGTAAACATTAAAAGCAAAAATGGAAATTAGCAACCTACTATTTATCAGGGATCGGTTTAAGCTTGCAACTGAATTTTTAACCTTTTGGATGAAGTTTCCCATCCAAGAATGAATATTTTAGAAGAGCCTCAGAATAGATGGCAGTTAGAAGTTTGATTTGTTTGCAATTTTGACAGTGAGATTAGGGGAAAGGGAATATTTTGGAAACAGCAATAATAATAACACAGTCATAGTGTTCTTCCACTACAAAGCTGCACTGGTCTCAATCTTTGGAGTAGAAACAAAAAATTTGGTAGGAGGTAGCCTTGGTGATAATGCATTGCGTTTTGTCAGTTTGTGGCCTTTGAAAATGGCTGTTTATGCTTAGTTACTACAAATTTCTGCACTGCAGATAAAGAGGGTATCTGATGATGCTGTCCACACAAAGCCTGTATTAGCCTGGAACCTCCATTGCTGAATTTTTTTTTTTAGTGTCCAGATAGTGGGTATCTGGAATCAGAGTCTGTATCAGATTAAGATTAATTCAGATTAAATTCGGATCTAGAAGATTTATTAGATAAGTGCCAGTATTTAGAAAGTCTGAATAAGGAGAAAGTAGCCTGTCTCCCATGCAGAAGAGTGATAGACTAGATGGCTGAAAGCCTACTATGGAAGGTAGGAGATAGTACATACAGATTAACTTTTGTCTTTTATAGGTAGGAATAAGAAAATGAGGTGATGCTAACAGAGACAAGAGAAGAAGTGAGCTGGAGGCATGATGGGGCTAATAAAAGCAGGAGGGCAGATGCAAGAAGGGGTCACAAACAGCAGAACAATACAAAAGCCAAGAAGTTGGAGGTGATGGGATGAAAAGCAAAGTACTAAATCAAGTTCATTTGGTCTGTGAAGTAGTTTATCACTGGCTTTTTAGTCTCTGATTGCTGTCATCCTGCCTAGATACTTTCAGGAAAAACAAAAAAGTATTCTCATGTGTAACTTACTTAGAAAGTTTGCCATACTCACATGGAGGTGACACTTCCTCCTCTCTGTAAACAGCAAGGAGAATAGGAGCCTTGTCTACTTCGTAAGGGTGGGAACTGGCTAAACAAATTACAGTTCCTTGTGACCTTCTTAGCAAAAGTGTTCAATGAGGGATTAACTTTCAAAGCAAAAGTTATCTTGAGCAATGAGAGAGATCACTTGAGATTAGTAGATAGTTAAGTAGCTGTGTTCAGAGAAGGAAAGAGGCAAGAGAAAAAAATGGAGGAAGGACTATAATCAAGAGAGAAAATGTGGGACTGTTTCCAGAAGAAAGAGGCAAATAGAGGAATGTACATATCTGATAATTAGAGAAAGAAGACATATCCATTTCTTGCTGCCATGCTTACCAGGACAATTTTGTTGAATTCTCCCGTTCTTTGCTTGTTGCATAGCTATTGTGCTTGTTCCTCATGTTGTAGGCTTCCCATAGTTACTCCATCACAAGGCAGCATTGGCACCAGCCCTCAGTGGAAGGAGATTCAGTGGCCTTAACACTACTGGTGGCAGATTGGAAAGCAAATGGCTTCTGTTTCCCACTGTTAAGTGTGCTTCAGTTGGTGACATAGGAAGATATGGGGGATACATAAGGTGGGATGAAGACTGATTGTTTCATGATGCAATGCCTTTAGGATCCATAGCACAAACTGATGTGTATGCCCGTAGCAAATCAGAGTGTTGATGCGTGGTTGCAGTTCCTGATACATTGCTTATCTTTATTTGTGGGGGAAGAGGGGGATGAGGGGAATCCAGTGCTGTCTGAAACTCATATACAGTTCTAAGTCAGCAAGAAGAGAACTCGGGGAATATATGGGCTTCTGCATACTGAGTATATACCTGCTGCTGTATTCTCATCTTCTGCTTGGGCAGGAGGGGATGAGCTCAGAACCTGATCCAGGTTTTCTGCTCATGTACAGTATTTTGTCACTAGCCTGCCAGACCAGCTTAGGACTGGAATTTTTTATGTTAAACCATGTGACCTGATTGTGCAGCCAGGCTTGAGATTCAGGGAAACAGCTGCAGTGTGATTCTCCGTATAAGAAAAAGCGTATACAAGGCTAAGTTCTGTGCTTTTACCTTTCCCTTCATATTTCATGTGCAAAGCTATCATGCTACCATCTATAATACCAGCCAAACTCTTAACACCCTGAAAATGATTTCTGTGTGTCCTTTTTTCCTCTGGAGTATGACTTTGTGTGTGTATGTCTATGTGCATCTGTGTAAATATTCTTTTCTTCTTTCATGTTAGGCATGTAATGACTAACAATATGCTTGCTATTTTCTGTTTCTGGATCAAAAAGTAGATTTATGCCTTTTTTTCTTTCCTTTTTCTCTGCTCTTAAAT